>ML798716.1:74549-97375 GCA_009831015.1 Picea engelmannii | reverse complement strand
TCAGCAGTATTGAAACAATTTTTTGTTGCATTCAAAAAGGTATGTTGATTTATTACATTCATATTATTCGTTTGTAAGTTAATTTATTTATATTTTAATAGTTATAGATATATAACTATATGTTTGTTTGTTTTATTAAAGATTCCAAAGAAGAATGCAGATGGAGTACCTGAAACTTTCAAAACTTTTATTCAAAAAGCCAAGTTTGAAAGAGAAAGAAGGAGACGTATTCAAAATGTTCAACTTGATGAAACCCTTGATCACTACATTTGGAATGGGCTCGACACTGTTCAATATAAAGTGATATCAAGTGATTGTGAAAAACTTGCAAGGATTGTTCCTAAAAAATAATACTCCCTAGTTATTGTGGATATCCCTCATGGTTATAATATCCCAAACATTGAATATGATACTAAGCCTTATACTTACCAAACTTTCAGTAAAGTGGTTGTGGGATTTATAGAAGTTACAACATCACCAATTTGGAGATTTCTAGTATTTCATTCAGACACACAACAATGATTAGTACAATCAAGTTTCAAGGGGAAAGAAAAGGCAAGGAGGTAATTTATTTTGTAAGATATTGAAAGTGTATGTTTAGCAATTAATATTATAAAACAAATTTATTAATTTACAAGTTAATTGAATTTCCACTTATTTATGTTACATGCACAAGCCAAATATTCAGAGCTTCAAGAAAGAATCATTTAAGAATGATTTTGAGAGTATACATCTTGCAACCTGGACAAAAGATGATTCTTATAATTCTATTCTTGTCAATGCAAATGATGGAGAGACTCCGAGTAGTATATTGGTATACAATGTTGTGGTTAGAAAGCTAACATATGAGGAAAAAGATTTGAAAGGAGAGATGGTTAACATTTATAAAAAACCACAAGCATTAATTAATTATCTTATAGATAAATTTTCAGATGAAGGAGTTTGGGTTTTGGATTTGTTCTCGGGTTCAGGTGAATTATGATCTAATATTTATGAAATCATACTTCAATCTTAAATTATCTTTAATTTATCTTTTTACAGTATCTAACTTCATTATTTATTTTGTATTTGGTGATTATGTACAACTTTAGTGTGTTGCATACATAAAGGAAGGAATTGCATAGCCATTGAAAGTGACCCAATGCAGTGAAGTTTTATTCAACAAAGAATTAATGTTATTCCAGCTTTTCCATATGAAATGCAATAAGTTGGCTTGAGGAAAGGAGATTTTAGTGAATCAAAGGTGGAAAAATTGTCAAAGGAACCTCAAGTACCATTAGGAGGAATAATTGGAAAGGATCACTTTGGAGATCTTGCAGATATCAAAGAACCAATGGAAGAACAAAATGACACAATGGAAGCACAAAATGACGTCGAAGAAGATGATGATATGTCTGTTGAGCATGATGAATTTGGGATATATGATATTGTTGATTATTTTAAAGATGGCCTTAAAGACGATGCTCAATTTTGCAAATTTTTGATGAGTTATAACTATAATGATTTAACTTTCATATTTGAAAATAAGAATAAATATGTATCTCTTTTTGTTTTGTGATGAATCCTTTTATTGTTTCTTTTTTCGTTTTATTTGTATGTGAATCATTATACATTGGGAAAATTTTATTAAATGTTGTCATTTTTTTACTTCAAATGTATAAAAATATGAAAGAAAATGATAGTTTTTTATAAAATTTAGACTTTTTTTGTTCAATTATGTCCATAAAAATGCTTTATTTGACATGTTATTTTAAGGAATATGTACCAAAACGTATAGGTATTTTTATGATATATGGCTATAAAATGTGTATTTTTTTGAAAAATATTCAAAAGTAGTGTTATTTAACTACAATTGTTTCGATTTATTGAAGTAAATGTAAACAATGTGTTAAAAATGATGTTTTTCACTATATTTAAAAAGTATGGAACAATAAATTAATTAAGGAGACAAAATTCTATGAAAAATCATAACTTCGAAAAAGTAAATGGTAAAAAACATTTTTAAGATTGAAAGAAGCATGAAAAAAAGACTAAAAACATAGTTGAATAAAAACAATATATATATATATATATACACATAGAAAAAATTGAAAATATATGAAAAATGAGCATTTAAAAAAATAATGTGGAAACATTGTGGATCGAAAAATTTAAAATATCAAAAATCACCTAAAAACGAAGATAGGGTGCTACCGGTAGCACCATTTTTAAAAACGAGGTAAAAATTTGGACCCCCCCAAAAACGAGAACTCTAGAGAGTTCTCGTTAAGTTGGTAACTATGTTCCTAGCCTGACGATGTTTAAGGTTAAAATAACTAAGTACTTCTAAGTGGTGTATATTCTACAAAACAAACCTCATAATCTAATAACCTTACAAAACATGAAAATTAATAGAAGGCATGTCTACTGACCACTTCTTCCTTGAATGCCACATTTCCTGCTTTTGGAGTTGGTTGCTCAATTTCCATTACATCATCAAGATGGTGTGTTGTTTCTTTCTCATTCAAGTTCCCACAATTGGAATTCACTGATTGGACTTGGTTTGATGCCCCTGAATAATATCCCTTGCTCATGTTAATTACCAAAGTCCGCAACATATTACACTCAACTTTCAATACTGCCATTTGACACTTTTGTTGCTCAATTGTTCCCATAGTTATTGCTACATCAGATCTATATTTTGTTCATTTGTTGTGAAGATTGATGTCTTTTTTCCTAGATAGCTTCTTCGTGGTTTATCAAGTTCCTCCTAATATCCCTTATCTCTTGATAATCCATTGTGAGGTGAGAGAAGAACCAATTCACATGCTTAAACAACACAGAATAGTCCATGCCCAGATCTAGAAAAGAGTGAGATAACAAAGAGAGGATAGAGGTCAACAATGACACATCAAAGGGAACAATAGGCCTTTACTAAAGTTTCAAAGAACAAACCTCCACCATCATAGCTAGCAAGAAAACTATTTGGGAGACACAAATAAAATACCACCAACCAAAACCATACAACTAGAAACGATCTTGCGCTTTCCCAGAACCATCAACTAATCTCAAATGCACCACTGTAACATATCAAAGTATGAAAGAACGAGAATTGAAAAAAGATTGAACCAACATAATTTCCAAAAAAAAAAATTTTTGTAGCCAAGAGATCTCCTATCAGAGTAGGAAAGAATGAGAATTGAAACGAGATTGAACCAACATAACTTCCCAAAGAAAAAACAAAGTTTGCAACCAAGAGCTTTCCAAATCTAGATTCCATAGGAGGAGGATCACCAGAATTTAGAAGCCATAATTCAAACACCAACACACACCTTGCCATATCCTTGATGAGCAAGTGTTGCTTCCTCCACAATGCAAACCGATTAATCCCGCTATTACCAAGAATAATATTGCTCCCAAATACATAAACATGTGAGTGCATAACTGAGGGTATGTGGTAATGAGCCCCTAGTCTCATCTCATAACTACTCCTACAATATGATTTAATGACCACACGCTTAGCCATGTGACACCTCAGCTCTTTGATACATGGCTTATACCTCATGTTGGTGCTATGGAATGGGTAGATTGTCTTTGTTTCCATTGATGAACTAATAACCTCTTCTTTTAAGAGGGTGGATTTATTAGAAAAATGATCTGCAACTTGATTTTTCTCCTGGAGTACATGGAAGAAGTTGATACTAGAAAAGTGAAGGACGTCTTTTTTAGCATGATCAAGTACTACATCTAGATTATGATCAATATCAATAGTCTTTGAAACATTTTACCAATGATGAGATTTGAATCCTCTATGACGATCAAAGAATGAATATTAGCTTCAATTGCTAACTTTAACAATTACATTAATGTGTAATATTCCTTTAAAATTAGATACAATACCGAAACCCCAAGCATATGTTAGTTTTCTTGTTTCTTGCCAATGTTAGTTCTCTTGTTTCTCACCTTATAATAGCCCCTTTGTAATGTCCCCAATCATTACGACTACACGCGAAACCGAAAGTGTAAATTTTTTTTTTTTAAAGGCAAGAAGGCGATGACGACAACAATAACCACACAACTGACAAAGAATGCAAGCACGCCATCTAGGCAACATGAAACTATGACTCCATGCCCCGGGAACAAGGGAAATTGGGCAAACATGTGCAAAACAGAAAGGAGTAGTGACTACCCACCCGACGCAAACAATACATGCCTAGAAGCTAAGGGACAACATCCCCCTCCTCACACACAACCAAAGACGAAAATGAATAGAACCTCAAGGCACGCAAATCCAACACATGAAGGCATTCCACCCCAGTGCCAAGAGCAACTTACAATGCTCGACAACACTGACAATGAACGCACCGACTCCGACCAAGTTCTTGTTCTTCGCTATCCAATAGGACGCGCTATGATCCCCTCATTAGGAATCATGTCGTCCCCAGGTGATAGCTACATCAAAACCTTGGCACCACACATCCTATTTGGACCGAGGACTCTAGAAAAATCCAACACGTGAGGAGCCAAATACCGAGAGAAACCACACCCAACCCCAACAACAGGTTGATGAGATGCCAGAGGACGATTACTAGGGAAGACACAAACCAATACATGACTTTGTCAATGACCCACTCCTTTTATCAAGTCTAACTAGTCAATAAATACCATCTAATTAGCATTGAATACATATCAATTTTATAATTACTTACGATCTAAAGGGAAATTCTAAATTAATTCCAAATTGACATTAAATACAACCAATTTAGCAAGTCTAATTACCATTTGTCCATAATTACCATCTAATTGACAAATCTAATTTAATCAATACTAAAACCATAAACTACAATTACCATCTAATTTGACAAGTCAGTTTAATCAAGGTTAAAAGTAAAGGACAAGTCTGGTCTGAGTTAGTTAAAGATGATCTAAACAATTCAAGGTTGTTTATTCAATGAAGAGGTTGTCTAAAAATGCTAATCATTTGATGTAAGAAGTAATTATAAATTACCATTGCTACAAAACTACTGTGTACATTGTACAAGGGATGTCAATTAAAAACAACAGAATGCATGTAGATGATGATTCACTAGGCCATCTAAGTAAAACACTACCTGAATTAGAATGTGTTTCAATCAATTTAGAGAAGGGTTTTCAATAAGTAACAAGCGTTAAACACAGGCAAGAGTTAAATACCAATAACTCAGGAATATAAAAATGACAATGCAGTTCTGGCAGGCCATCAATAAATGAAACGTACTCCTAATATGGTAACAATGCAAACCCAAGGTAAGCCCGAACATAGCGCAGTCCATGGGACAAAGTTCCAGGTACACAAGCGACTAAGGCTATCTTAAAAGCAAAAGTCGTGCACATTACACACAACCCAAAGGAACTATAAAATTGTTGTGGTTAAAAACACATAATCATAATGCCAGTAAATACAATAGCACTGCCATTAAAGCAAGTTGTTGTATCTTATTCACCACGGATTGGAAATATACATAATTGTTGTCAAACAGAAAGTAAATATAACTGCATTGCCATCAATGAAATCGTAACTGCTAGTAGAATACATGACTAACTACACACATTTTTCCATTTTTCGGGATACCAAAATAGAAAAAATAAATGCAGACAGGGATAATTAAAATTTTTTCCATTTGTCAAAATACCAATTACAAACGCAAACAGGGATAATTAACACATTTTTCCATTGCCAGGATGCCAAATATATATAAAAAAATGTAGACAAGGATAATTAAATGTTTTTCCATTTGACAGAATACCAATTACAAATGCAGATACAGATAACTAACACATTTTTCCATTACCAGGATGCCAAATATAAAAAAACACAGACAGGGATAATTAAACGTTTTTCCATTGCCGGAATACCAAATACAAATGCAGACAGGGATAAATAACACGTTTTTCTATTGCCAGAATGCCAAATATAAAAAAAACGCAGGCAAAGATAATTAAACGTTTTTCCATTGCCAGGATGCCAAATATAAAAAAACGCAGACAGGGATAATTAAACGTTTTTCCATTTGACGGAATACCAATTACAAACGCAGAAAGGGATAAATAACACCTTTTTCCATTGCCAAGATGCCAAATATAAAAAAAGCGTAGACAAGGATAGTTAAACATTTTTCCATTTGCTAGAATACCAATTAAAAATGCAGACATGGTTAATCAACACATTTTCGATTGCCAAGATGCCAAATATTAAAAAAAAATGCAGAAAATGAATTTAAAACGTTTTTCCATTGCCAGGATACCGAATATAAAAAAAAACGCACCAGAAGGAGAATTACATTGCTGTCAATAATATAAAAGCAAATCACTGTACACACATCCCATAAAATAAAGGAATAAAAATGATTATCTATAATATGTAAAGAGTAGACAGGCCATTCATTGTAAAAAGAAGATGTTCTGGTTCGATTCAACATCATAGAAGAATAAAAACGTAATCACTCTACAGCTCAATAATACACAGACAAGAAAAATATAAATTCTCACCATCAATCAATAAATTGTCGGGTCGAATATCTGCATCAAGGCACAAGACAACAATTAACCAAGGACAAACAATGGAGGTAGACGACTGACAGGAACATCCTTCGCTCATCATCCACACACAGGAAAGCAGGACGTTGAGATCCATAGGTCTATTAACGTCAAAGCGACAACTGTAGATCGGGCTCTTGGCTGACTGCTCAGGTGTGGAATGATGAGCTAGGGATGAAGACAAAAATAAGCCGAAATCATCACAATGAATAAACCATAGGATGGTCAAGACATGCAGGGATCGAAGGCCATGGGAAATCAACATCGAGCTAAAGGATATGGGGGAAAATTCAGTTATGAATCAAATTCTAAGTCAATCATCTTCTTCATTAATTAATATACAAAACTAAAAGCATAAAATATACTAACAATCTACCAGCATAAATAAGGAAGCATACCGTAGCCCAAGTCGCCTGCACTAAGTTGTTGTCCTGTGTGCTCTATGCTGCTCCCGCTTGTAGACCGGTGTGACTTCACTAGTACCTCCCAGCCAACGCTAGGGGTACTCTTCTTCCCCCTTAGCTCCCTGAGATACAAAGGGGCCACGCACACTAACCAAAGAATTAGTTAGTTCCCAGATCACCTCGTCAGGCCAAGCTACGACTCCTTACCGAGCTGGGTATCCCAACTCTCACAAGCTAAGTCAGTCAAGTATAAATTTCTTCAACGTAACATTACGCATCACAGAAGCAATCCATCATCCTTCTCCTCCCTTCATTATATAGAGTGTCGAAGTCCTTTACTTTCCCAAAATCCCATTTAATTTAATGTTTAATAAATTAATTCCTAAAAATCCTCCCCATATAAGTGTCACCCATCCCCTTCATTCCTCCATAAATTAATTTATTTATTTAATTAATTACCCCTATTTCCCTCACTCACCCAAAGACACTCCTAGAATCGCTCCTAGGTGTCCTCATATTCCCTTACAAGTTTTAATGACCTCCCCCCTTACCAATTTACTAGTTGAGTTAATTTAGAAAGTTCTTAAATGCTAGATACCTTACTAAGTTTGACTTTCTGTTTTTTCCCTTGTGTTTCCCTTTTCTTTTTATGTTTCCCCCTATTCCTAGTTTCCTAATTATTTTAGATTTCCCTCTTTGCCCTTTTTATTTAACTCAAAAAGGCATGTGCAGAAACTCACCCTTTTTCCCTTTTTCTTTTAAATGAAAAAATATTTAATTAGCATAATATAGTAAAACAATTATTTCCCTTTTTAAAATTTTATCCCAAAAGATTTTTATAAAACAATTAAATTTCTTACTCCCTTCTTGTCACAAGATTAATGAAGATTATTATCATTATTTATTTTATTTTTATTTTTATACATACATACATACATACATACATACATACATACATACATACATACATACATACATACATACATACATATATATATATATATATATATATATATATATATATATTNTTTTATTTTTATTATTTTATTATTTTATTTTTTATTTTTTGAATAAATATATAAAATTTTATCACCAGTATAATTTAGACCTAGACTTAAATTTTCGTGTTGGGCGACATTTTATTAGGGGAATTGTTTTAAAATTTTCTTATCATGTTATTTGTCCTAAGGCCATCTAGGTTCATTCATTTATCATTAACAATGCGACGTGCCCTTTAGGACGCACTAGGTGCTCCAAGGGTGCCACTGCCCTCAATATGTTTCCCTTGTGCGATGTGCCCTTCAGGATTCACTACGGGCTCCAAGGGTGCCACTCGCCTCTTTTTGTTTTTCTTACATGACGTGCTCTTCAGGACGCACCACGTGCTCCAAGGGTGCCACTCGCCTCTTGATTGACTTGGTAGACATAAAAAACCCCTGGAGTCAATACTCCGCCAGGTGAACTTGTGGGAGACTAAGGGCCTGTAAGGAATAAGGCCCCTGCCTTATTGCGCGCCCCTTAGAATTATCGTGAATGACTATCGCAGTCTGCCCTCACGACATTGTGGGTCCTCTCGAACTAGGTAATCGTTAACCTACAATTGGAGCCACGGCGGGAGTGCTAGTAGGTTGTGGTAAGGTTGTTGTCCACACCTCTCCCTCAACATATTTGGTAGTCCCACATGACCCCTCTACTCCACATGTGAGTCTGGTCGACAAGCTATCCTCAGCCTGCATCATCAACCAATCATGTCAGAAATATATCCATAATTATATCATCTAATTAGATGCACTAGTATCACATATAAAACAATCAAACCCCAATAGTTCACTCCCTGATTCGATCTGGAGTCCATGGGTTCATCGATGCCCCAACATCCTTGAGGTCCAAATCCTACACACTCAGGAGAACTGAGTCAATAGCACCTGTCTAAGTCAATACAATCAAATAACATATAATCACATCCATAATGCCTCATGATAGTAATCAAAGGTCAATGGTATAAAATCCATCTCACTTTCCAGCAAGTGTCCTCAAAGAATAGGTTTTCTCAGTGCATGCAAGAGCGAGATGTTACATACACCCCCTCTTGGTCTAGACTTCGTCCCAAAGTTTCATAGTAAAAAAGTGTCGAAATAATGTGTATCCGAGAATCACAAGTCTATCTATTCAACAAAATGGAAATTGTTGGTGCATATCATATGCGTCCTCCGAGGTCGCCAAGTGCAGACTATAGTTTTCCCAATGGACCTTGAACTCATCTACTGTTCAATGCCATAGTTGTCGAATGCGATGATCTAGAATACAGATCGACTCAGCCGTGAGCACACCCCCATTCGACACCCGGAAGGTGCTCAAGTCAAAACACGTGTAAGATCACTAATCATATTGTCTCAAACAGAGACATGAAAGATATCATGCATACGCACAAGAATTAGGAAAGACTAGTCATTAGGCCATGAGCCTCTCCCTTCCACAATCTCGTAGGATCCTATGAACCTAGGAGATAGTTTATCCCATTTTCCAAACTTCATCAAACTCTTATGGAGTTTCAGCCGCAAAAATACTCGATTTCCACATCGTAACTACGGTCGACACGACGTGCATTAACATAACTCTTCTATCGATCTTGCACTTCCTTGATCCTTAGTATTATAGTTTGCAATTAATATTCCATTTCTTGGATTTCTTCTAGTCCCACCAGGATCCTATCCTCAAGCTGATCCCAACGCAAAAGCGTCCAATATGGTCGCCCATAAAGAAACTTGAAAGGCGCCATCCAGATGACACTTTGGTAATTGTTGTTCTAAGCGAATTCTACCAGTGGCAATAATTCTTCCCAACACTTTTGTTGGTCCATCATGTGCATGTGCAGCATGTCCTCCAAGGACTGGTTTGTTCGTTCGGTCTACCCGTCAGTCTCTGGGTGATACCCATACTGAAGTTAAGTTGGGTTCCCAAGGCCTCTTGGAAACTCGTCCAAAATTGTCCATTAAACACTAATCCTCGATCGGATATAATCCTATTAGGCACACCATGCAACCTCACAATATCACTAATGAAAACTCTAGCTATGTCAAGTGTCTGATATGTTGTACGCATAGGAATAAAGTGAGCACTCTTCATCAGAGTGTCTACTACTATGAAAATTGAGTCATGTCTCCTTGTTGTCAGTGGCAATCCAACAATTAAATCCATCGAAATAACCTCCCATTTCGATTCCGGAATAGCGTGTGGTTGTAGCAATCCTTCTGGATGTATATGTTCAGACTTTAACTACTAACATTCTAGACATTTGGCCACATAGTTTACTATGTTTGCCTTCATTCCTTTCCCGAAGAATAAGGGTTTAAGGTATTCCCTCATCTTCGTGACTCCCGAGTGATCCATGTAAACTGTTCTATGAGCCTCGCTTAGGATGAAACTCCTCAACTCGTTGTTTGGTGGTACGCAAATCTGATTTTTAAACCTCAATAAACCATCATCATCAAATGAAAATCCTTCAAATCTTGGTACCATCATTGTGTTTTTCCCGATAAAGCCCTCGACCTCTCTATACTAGTCATCGTCACGCTGTAAAGTTAGAATTTTTTCACGAATATTCGTCTGAAGAGGAAACATCAAAAGGATGCATGGTCTCTAACTCAATGCATCTGCCACTCGGTTCACTATTCATTTTATGTAAGTAATCTCGAAGTCGTATTCGCTAAGCAATTCCGACCAACGTCATTGTCACACATTTAGGTCGCTTTGCGTAAAGTTGTGTTGTAGTCCACAGTGGTCAGTCTTTAGTTCAAATTTTTGTCCAAGAAGGTAGTGTCTCCAAACCTTCAAGGAATATACGATGGCTAAAAACTCCAAATCGTACATCGTGTAGTTCTCCTCATGCCTTCTTAGTTTGTAGTTCTCCTCATGCCTTCTTAGTTTCCTCGATATGTAAGTGATCACTCGACTATCTTGCATCAATATTCTACCTAAGCCTTCCTTGGATGCGTCAATGCATACCAATAAGTTCGTGCCCATGTGAGGGACTTTTAGTATCGGTGTCATTGTCAACAACTCCTTGAGCCTCTGAAATGCCTCCATGCATTTTTCGGTCCCAACGAACTTCTTGTTCTTCTTTCACAATTCCGTGATCAGATTTGCTATCTTCAAAAATTCCTCGACGAACTGTCGATAGTATCCTACTAAACCCATGAAGCTACGCACTTCCAGGACATTCGTCGATGCAGGCCATTCCATAATAGCCTCGACCTTTGCTGGATCCACAGTGATACCGTCACCGGAGATGACATACCCTAAGTAGTGAATCCTTGATTGATAAAATGGGCATTTGGACAACTTCCCAACAATTTGTGCTCTTGCAGACACTGTAGTACCAACTACAAGTGCTCGTCATGCTCCTTTGTTGTCCTAGAGTAAATCAAATATCGTCAATGAATACTTGGACAAACTTGTCCAAGTACTCGTGGAACACCGCATTCATCAAACTCATAAATATCCTAGGGGTGGTTGTCAGTCCAACGGTAAAATAGTAAACTCATAATGTCCAAACCTCATCTTAAAGGCGGTCTTAGGGACGTCATCCTCCTTGATACATAACTGGTGATACCCTGATCACAAATAGATCTTAGAAAACACTATAGCACCCTTCATCTGATTGAATAGATCATCAATCCTCAACAACATATACTAATTATTGATCATTTCTTTGTTTGATTGATGGTAGTCATTGCAGAGTCTCCACAACCCATCCTTCTTTCATATGAAAATAACAAGCGCACCCCACGGTGACACACCTAGACGTATCAGTCCCAGGTCCAACAATTATTTCAGTTGCATTCTCAGCTCCTGTAACTCCGGGGTTGACATCCGATAAGGCATTCTCGCTATTGGTTCAGTCCCCAGTTTTAGGTCTATCGTAAACTCCAATTCCCTCTCTGGAGGCATCCTAGGTAACTCCTCTAGGAAGACGTCCGCAAACTCTCTCACCACAGGAAGGTGTTATAGACCTTCCGCTACCCCCTTCTCGTTTAACGCAAGGATCGCATAAGGCTTACATCCCTTGTGCATGCTCTTCCGTAGCTGCAAGGAAGAGATGAACCTCAGGGAAACACCCTGGTTCCATCCTACAATCACACATATTTTCCCCTCATCATAGACCAATCTCAATCATTTCGTCTTACAGTTCAGTATCGCCTCATGCAATTCCAAACAGTCCATACCAATTATGATGTCATAAGATCCTAAGATTGTGATGTACAGGTTGACCCTGTTGACAAACTCTCCTAGGTTAAGGGAACAACCCATAACCCTTCCTCCAACCTTCTGTTTGGCTCCCGAATCCATCTCTACAAAGATAAACTCATCATGTTCAACTTCCATTACCTTAATTATTTTATCACTGTACCATAAATAAAACTCTCGGTAGCACTGGGATCTATCAAAATACTAAGGGTCTGGTTAGAGATGGTACCTAACATATTGAGCACAATCGACTAGTGCTCTGCCTGGCAGTTATTCACCACTGCATGAATCTAATGGGCTTTGCCGAAAACTTCCATGGTAGTGGTTTCGGCTGATCCAGATGCTCCAGCCCTTTCCTCTTGGCAGTAATGCTGCTAATGTGGCTCCCCACAATCCAACAACTTTCTTCGGTCCAGTATTCCTGGTACCTAAAGTAGAAGCTGAATTTTAACAATAATTCCAACTCGAGCTTGTTGACCATAAGTTTCTGGGTAAATTGGTGCAGATCATACCGAAGCAGCTCCAAAAAGGGCCTCATACTTGGGCACCGTGCAACTGCCTTGTCGCAAAGCATCAAATCATTGAGATGACACTCAACGAATTCCTCAAAAAGATACTTCTCTTGGAACCGTTCCTCGAACAATTCACATGACACATTGTCGACGACCATGTTCAAAAGTGGCAGGAGCGAATTCCACCATAGAAGAGCGCTCCCCTTCAGTTGAAATACCACCGTGTGAACCTTCATGTTGGAGGTTGTAATCACGAAGCGTGAAGCACAACGCCTTACTTTACAACCGTGTCTTGATGAGACAACTACCTGCGACACTTGTGGACTCGAGAACTCAACTCTCTTGAGTTCTTGGTGGATGCTAATGGTACTAGCTAGGGCAAGTTATGGACCGTCAGTGGTACAGGTGCCCTGGCCTCAACTTAGTACCGAAGGTGAATCAAGGCCCTTTGAAATTACTTAGAAGGGCCTTGTCCGACCATCATCATCCCTTTTAACAAGCGAATCTAGCCCAAGGAATTTCTCTTCCCCTTGGGGGTTTGATTCCGAGGGAGAGAAAACTTCTGGAGGCATCGCACCTCCTTCCACGACACCACGTTGTGAACCTTTGAGGCATCCTCTAAAAGCGATCACCACAAGGATACGTTCAGGTTTTTAATTAATGTAAGGGTTAATGCTCATGGGTTTACTACAGTTGAAATCCTATTGATCCATAGTCATAGGGTTGAACCCGCTCGGATACCAATTGTAACATCCCCAATCGTTATGACTACACGCGAAACTGAAAGTGAATTTTTTTTTTTTAAAGGAAACAAAGCGATGACGACAATAGTAACCAAACAACTGATGACGAATGCAAGCACACTGTCTAGACAATAGGAAACTATGACTCCATGCCTCGGGCACAAGGGAAAATGGGCAAACATGTGCAGAACAAAGAGGAGGAATGACTACCCACCTGACACAAACAAGACACGCCTACAAGATAAGGGACAATGTCCCCCTCCTAACACATGATCAAAGATGAACGATACTAGAACCTCAAGGCGTGCAAACCCAATGCATGAAGGCATTCCACCCCGATGCCAAGAGAAACTTACAACACTTGACAACACTCACACTGAATGCACCGACTCTGGCCAAGTTCTCATTCACCACTATCCAATAGGGCACGCCATGATCCCCTCATCAGGAATCATGCCATCCCCAAGTGATAGCTGCGTCAAAACCTTGGCACCACACATCCTATCTAGACTAAGGACTCTAGAAAAATCCGACATGTGAACAGCCAAATACCGATAGAAACCACACCCAACCCCAACAACAGGTCGACGAGATGCCAGAGGACGACTACTAAGGAAGACACAAACCAATACATGACTTTGCCAATGACCCACTCCTTTTATCAAGTCTAATTGGTCAATAAATACCATCTAATTAGCATTGAATACAAATCAATTTTATCATTACTTACGATCTAAAGGGCAATTCTAAATTAATTCCAAATTGACATTAAATACAACCAATTTAGCAAGTCTAATTACCATTTGTCCATAATTACCATCTAATTGACAAATCTAATTTAATCAATACTAAAACCATAAACTACAATTACCATCTAATTTGACAAGTCAGTTTAATCAAGGTTAAAAGTAAAGGACAAGTCTGGTCTGAGTTAGTTAAAGGCGATTTAAACAATTCAAGGTTTTCTATTCAATGAAGAGGTTGTCTAAAAATGCTAATCATTTGCTGTAAGAAGTAATTATAAATTACTAATGCTACAAAACTACTGTGTACATTATACAAGGCATGTCAATTAAAAACAATAGAAGGCATGTAGATGACGAGTCAGCGGGCCATCTAAGTAAAACACTACCCAAATTAAAATTCATTTGAATCAATTTAGAGAAGGGTTGTCAATAAGTAACAAGCATTAAACACAGGCGAGAGTTAAATACCATTTACTCAGGAATATAAAAATTACAACGCAATCCTGGCAGGCCATCAATAAATGAAACATACTCCTAATATGGTAACAATGCAGACCTAAGGTAAGTCCGAATGCAACACAGTTCAAGGGACAAAGTGTCAGGTACATAGGCGACTAAGGCTGTCTCACTACTACATTGGGTGCAAATTACGACGAAATATTACGACGGTTTAAAATTTCATCGTATTTTTTTTATTTTTTTTGAACTAAATATACTTTTTTTTTTCAGGGTCCAAATGTTGGTCGCTCTAGCGACCAACCTTCCAAGTTGGTCATTTTAATGACGAAACTTGGTCGGTAGAGCGATCAACCCCCAGTTAGTCGCTATAGCGACCAACAATGGCACATGTGAGAATCAATGGTCATTAACGGTAAATCAATCCTATATATATCTCGGTTACGGAAAATTTTCTATAGTTGCGACAATCATTTTCTATAGTTGCGAAAATCATTCGGGTGTTCTGATGCAATGGTGTTCTTGTTTTTTATGAAATTTTGATTTCAATTCTCTTTCAAGAAGAGAAAGATTGAATTGATTAGACTCTACATAGATGAGATTTTGAAGGTTAGTACTTAAAATTTTTTTGTGTGATTTAGTAATTTGGTGCTATTGAACTATTTTATGGTTTATTTTCGCTCCTTAAATCAAATTTTATGGTTTATTTTAACTCCTTAGAAAGATTTTATGGTTTATCCACTTTTGATAGAGTAAAAAGATTATTGATTCAACTACAATCACTCTAATTAGATTCAATCACTCTAATTTTGTTCTTATATTTCATGGAACTTCTTGAATATCTAAGTATCCTTGCCTTAGTAAATTTACATTTAGGGTTTCCTCCTTGAGTTGGAAAAGAACCAACTAGAAGTGAAGAGTAGTGGCTTTTTTGTTGGTATTGGGCATCAGTACTCTTGTGCATCCCTAAAGCTACACTAATTTTTATTAGGGACTTAATATTATATAGTGTGATTTTGGTTGATAATAGATGTACCACCTCTTATTAATGTTTCATGCTTTTAGGATTCATGCTTTGTCCCTTACTTTTTCTGAACATGTTGTATAATTTTCATTACAAATATCTAAATATATACAAAATTATTTGAATAGATTTTCTTATTGTACTTATAATGTTTCAATGGATTTGTTGTAATAGGTAATTACAATGTCAACTCCAGACGATAAAACAAAGCTTGTTATGTTAAAGCGGCACATGGTAATCCATGGTGATCGGAAATGTTACTGCCCTTGTTGTGAATGCAGGGGTTTTAATGGAAGAAGACTACCTTTAAAAATAGTTGAAAAACATTGTAGGGAGAATGGGCATGTTGAAGGGGGAAATGAATATCGTCCCATGGTAAGTAATTAGTTATTATAGATCTTTAAGGGTATTATAAATTATTATTATTATTATTATTATTTTTAATTTATCTTTCAAAATAATATTTTTGATATACTCTAACTGTATTTTATTGCTTCCATTGTTTTTATTAAAGAAAAATCATCCTAAGAATGTGATGTTGCCTAGCATGAGATGTTTTCATAGAGATAATGCTAAAGAACAAGCTGAACTTAATCATGTGGATAATGGTGATCACGTTATTCCTATGGAAAATGATGATATTAATAATACAGTTGATGATGATGGGACAAATAGATTGATCCAAGACATTTATAATGCTCCAATGGATGATGATGTCAACATGGAGGAGGACAACTTGTAGGATGATAATGATGACAGTGATGAGGACAATGATGATGAATATATTTTTGATAAACCTATCCTTCAAAATGCCATTGAATCCCTATATGAAGGCACACAAAAAAGTGTTCTCTCTGCTGTAATGTTGTTGGTCAACTTAAGGGTATCAAATGGTTTGTCAAACACATGTATGACACAGATCCTAAGGTAAGAAACATAATTTTATAGTTTTATGGAATTTTCAACTTTTATTTTATTTTATTTTCAGTGTTAATTGATGTCTAAATTAAGGATGCAATATTTATAATGATTAATATAATTTTCATTATTGATTTTTTTTTTTTCATATTGTTGTTGTAGGTTGATAGGTGAATATTTATTTCCATCACCAAATAAGTTACCTCGCACATATCGAGAATTATCTGCCATTCTAAAATAAATTGGAATGGAATATCAGGTTATTGATGCATGCCCCAATGATCACACCATATATTATGGACAATATGCATCTGAATCGAATTTCCCACAATGTCAAATCAGTAGATATCGAACTGATCAGTTAACAAAAAAGGTGCCTCACAAGGTTCTTCGTTATATTCCCATAATTCCACGTCTGCAACGACTATTTAGATGTCAGAACATAGAACAGTTTATGGATTACCATGCATGGAATAGAAGTGAAGATGATGTTATTCAAATTCCTGCAGATGGTTCTTTATATAAAAATATCGAAGAAAGATGGACAATTTTTAAAGAAGAACCTCGTAATGTTAGGATTTCACTGGTAGTTGATGGTGTAAATCCATTTGGTGAGCTCAAGTCTATCTACTCGATGTGGCCTATTTTTGTTATAAACAATAACCTTCCTCCTTGGATGTCAATAAAGAGAGAGCACACTATGTTGGAATTGATTGTTCTAGGTATATTTTTATAATGATATTGTTTTTTTAATGTTTAACATTTCATTTTTCTTGTTCATTGCACAATTTCATATATGTATACAAGGTGTAGTAATTGTGTATTTTTTAAACATTTAGGTAAGTACCAAGTGAAACATATGAATGTATATATTAAGCCTCTTGTCGATGAGCTGTTAAAGTTATGGGACAAAATCACTATGTATGACATCTCTAGACCAATAGGTCAAAGAGGATTTCAATTCCATGGGATTCTTACATGGACAATTCATGATGCACCGAGACTAACACATTTTTGTGGTATGTAACACAGTATTGCACTTAAATAAGTTAGATGTTGATGATATTATAATGTTTGTTTTTTTAATAATTTCTTGTTATATAACTAATGCTACCATTGATGCGTATCTTCTAGGTTTGCAAACAAAGGGTAAATTTGCATGTCCATTTTGTGGTCCTAGGATGAGATCTCATCATTCAAAAAGTTTAGGAAATGAGGTGTTTGATGAATATAGACACTTTCTCCCTAAAAACCATAGGTATCGAAATACTGTTAAACATCTTTTCAATGGTAAAGATGAGAGTGGGATAAAACCATGAAGAATGACACCACCCCTATGGAAGTTGGAATATAACAGATCAAATCGTCAATGTAAGTCTATCTTCATCATCGTATGCAATATATTACATTTTTAATTGTGTTGAATTCTCATGTCTACTGTGTATAATCTAACAATTCTTGTGTTAATTTAATTTATGTAACATATAGTTGGTCATCAAGTCATTGATTTGCTTCCACGAGGAATGAAAAGTTTCCCCAAACAATTCAGTAGGTTGCCCTACTATGAGAAACTACAAATAACTCATTTGTTTGACACAATTCATATCGGGAAGAATATAACATAAATGTTGTGGAGAATCTTATATGGAAAGCATGACAAAGAAAAATTTTCTAAAATTTGTAGTGACATTCAAGAAGCCAATCATGCAATGCTAAATATTATTGATTTAAATAGGACTAATGGAGTTGATCGAAATAGCCTCCCATGGTTATTTAAAGAAGATGAAAGCAATGCTGTAAAAGAGATCATTCGAAAAATTAGATTTCCAACAGGATTTGCTTCAAACATCAAGAATATATTAACAAAGAAAGGTGAATTTAGCGGGTTAAAAACTCATGACTTGCATACCTTCATCAAGGTAATTTCTTTCATATATTTTTTATGTATTGGTAAGAATCGATGTAATATTTTTAAATTTTGTAAATATATTGTTAATATGAAATCATAAATTTATTAATGTGCCATTGTTTTGTTACAGTATGTGCTACCTCTATCTTTTCCCGACAGCTTTGACAACAACGTAAAACAAGTTATATATGACCTTGGAAAATACATGAGGTAAATAATGACAGATGAATTACATATTATTATTTATATGTAATAAAAATCTTGTAGAAGTTTTTGATGACATGTGTTTTACTTGTAATATTCATGTATACAATATTGTCTTTGTTGAAACATATTTTGTTCTCATAACATTTGTAGGTGGTTTTCATCTAAATAAATCCATAAGGAAGATATAAAATATTGGAAGAAAGAAATTCCTCGTTTAATGTGTGCAATGCAAAAGTATCTACCTCCAGAATTTTTCAATGCACAAGAACACTACCTCATACACCAGGTCAAGGAGATTGAATTGTGTGGACCTATACACACAAGGTCAATGTGGATGGTGGAGAGACACTTGAAGTCATTGAAGGCTTTAGTTAGACAAAGAGAACGTCCCAAGGGTTCTATGGTGGGGTGGTATATGGTATATCAAACGTTAGTGTATATTAGCGATTATCTTCCTGATTTAGGGAGGAAAATTAATATGAATTGCATTTGGGGTGTCAATAACATCAAAATATATGAAGTGGAGGTCTTGGTCGGGAATGGTAAAATGAGGAAAGTGAAAGGTATTGTATTATTTGATTTTTATCTATATTTTATTTCTTCAATTTATATTATACCTCCATCAATTATTATTATTCGTTATTCTTACTAATTTATATTTTTTTCATTGCAGTTGGTCGAGTGTGGGATGCACTACATTTATACATTGTTAACAATCTTGATTGGATGAAGCTATGGATATAACAATGTGAACAACATCATGTTAGGTTATCATGGGAAGGGGTGGCTACATTAATTAAAAGAGCTCATCATAATGAAGATCACAATCTTATGCAGGGGAGATTGATTTAGCATATAGTTTAAAAGATAAACAGGTAAGCATATTAAATTTTATCCGCACTTTCTGTTATTATACAAAATGTTAATGTATTATTTTTAAATATTTATTAAGTTTAAATACGTTTATGAATTATTAATTTATTTTGTACTTGTCGGGAATATTGCAGTTGAAGCACCACAAAGCTATGTGGTATAATGGTTGAAAATTTCGCATCAAAAGGGTGGATGACATGAAGAAAACAATCGATTCAGGGATAACTGCAGTGTTTCAAGTCACTAACGTTTCTTCTCGAAGTGAAAAACATCCAAGACTAACAGAAAATAGATATTATGGACATTTGGATGATATAATCGAGTGTGACTTCAAATCCTTCAAGATAATTTTGTTTGAGGTCAAATGGTATCGTTTATGGATAAATGAACGTGATCCTGAAAAAATTGTTATTCAACATGACAATGGTTTTACCATGGTTAATACAAGGACATCTGAACTGGGTCTAGAAAGTTATGTTTTTCCAAGCCAATTTGTGAGAAGGTATTCTATTGCAAGGTTCCTGGTAAACCAGGTTGGTCGTTTGTTGTTAGATATGATCCAAGAGGAAGGCCTATAAAGTATAATGTACTGGAAGAAGATGATAGTCAACAACTAGAAGTTGATACATAGGAACATGATGAGGTAGACCGTGTATCGTCAGATGATGAATTCAAGGAAGTTGATCGACCATATGATGTAGATGATAATTTTCTCAATGATGCTATATCTGATGATGATATTATGAAAAATTATGATAGTACTGATGATGATGTTGATATGGCCAATCCATTCGACGATGATTCTGAAATACCAGATGATGATACAGAATATGATGAGTTGGATGAAGAAGAAGATCAATGATATTCCTACATGTGGCAAGTCATTTGTACTATAAATCCCTTATGTTTTTTTTTCTTTCATGTAATCTTAGTGTCGTTTTTAATTATGGTTGTTGAATCTAGATAGATTAGGTATTGGGGAAATGACAATGTTCATGATGAAGATGATATTGACGATGTTGAGTTTGATGAAGAAGAAGATGAATGATATATATAGGTATGTGTGTTATATGATGATCTTTATATGTTTTCATTTTGTATAATATAATATTTTACATGTTCTTTATTATTTCATATTGGGTATGGGGAAATTGAGAGTGATGTGGGGGGGGGGGCATAATTAGAGCTTCCACCTTCACGTGGTTGCCCCTGTTTAGTAGAAAATGAACTGTTCTCGAAACCAAGAGAAGCTCATGAAAAACGATGTTTTCTCATAAAAGTTGAGTTGAATTAAAGAACTTAGCCCGAAATCCAAGTTCTAGTTCCAAGTTCCTATGCCCCGAGCTAGTACCTACACACAAAGACAAATAAAGTTAGGAATTCTTGGGATTTTGGCAAAAAGGTATAAAGGGATTTTTCATGGCACTTGCTAAAGGTGCGTGCAATTGGAAAAAATAACAACCCAAAACTAAAAGGGATCAATACAAAGACTGTCAATGAGAGGTGACATGGCTGTGGTGTGTAGGAATAGGCCTAGCACCTTCAAAATTATCATTCTCCAAATATCTTATACAATTTTTACAAGGAAATTGTACTAGGACTAGACACGGACAACAATGACCTATGAATGGGGCCTTAACGACATGTGAGGGTTTTTGGACTCAAATTTGAATCGCACACCCACTTTCTTCCATCATCAATTCATCATGTCATATTACCGCTCAATGTGTTATCAGGAAAACTAGTGTCAAGAGGTTATTCTTGCATATTGGAGAAATCAAGGTGTTGATTTGACTATAAATAATGTAACAATATTTCTTAGTTTATTTGATTTAAATATGGATAATGCAATGATATTTCTTATGAATTATTTGTATTAAATCCAATGCAATTTGTGTTGATTTATTTATTAATAAATAAATAAATATTTGGAAATATTATTTAATTTTAAGTTATGGGGTGATATTGTCATGACATTATTTACAGTTTGGTTGGAAAATTTTTATTTAAAATGTATTTCAAAAAATATATAGTGATATTGCTGGTAAAACTATACCAACATATCAAAATTTCAACCCTAAAAAAAGTAGTTGGATTGATAAACTAACCTTAAAATAGTGTTAGTTTTAAGATTGATTTCAATGGTTTGTTTGCAATAGTATTGGATTTTTAGGCCATGGCTCAAAAAAGGTTCAAATTACCATACCCACTATACCCACTATCCCTTACGACCATTTACACAAGCATCCTTTGACACACTACAACCCCTGAACAAAGAAATCCCTTAACATATCAATATCATTAACCATTATGACCATGTGCACATTAGACTTCCTAACACTTATGATCATATTTAATATAATCATACCTAACCAACAAGACACTAGTATACCCCTTAACTATTATGAACACTCACATAATCACCCCTTAGCACACTATGACCCCAAACAAGATAACCCCTAAAAACTGTACCAACCCTCTTACACAACCACCCCCGACACATTTTGACCCTGAAGGCACTAATCATCCTCCAATCACTTTGAAAATATAAAAAAATATTGATATTTGTTGACCATAATGTACCACTATTGATAATATTGACTATATAAGACATTATCGATCACGGTTCTCCATATTAGACACATTGACTCACCAAAACCTATCATGTTTTTCCCACAAAATTTGTGACCACTTATCTACTATCTATTTAACCATTATCTTGATAATTCCATCACATACAAACCTACTAAACCAATAATCTTGATAAATGATTAACCTTACATCCTCCTTAACCATATGGACCAATTTTGGCAATTGTTGACCATGGTGGATGATAGTTGATCATGGTTCACTAGATTAATTGCATTAACCCACCAAAACCTATGTCACTCACCTATTAACATTGTTCCCAATTATCAATTAATCCATGATTGTGTGTCATGATAATCCTATTACTTACAAACCTCCTAATGCAATAATCCCTTTCACCCATCAACCCTTGACCTTCATTTACCATATTAACCACCATTTATCATGGTTTATCATCATTTACAATTGTCAATATAATTCACCATGGTGGACCATAGTTTATCCTAGTTCACCATATTAATTGCATTGACCCACCAAACCCCAATATCCTTTCCCATGAATTTCATGCCCACTTATCCACTCATCACTAACCACATTACTCAATGATATCATCACCCACAAATTTCCTATCCTAATAAATCAA
>ML798716.1:61636-73669 GCA_009831015.1 Picea engelmannii | reverse complement strand
ATATATAATATAAAAAAATAAAATTAAAAAACATAAAAAAATGAAAATAGAACAAAATTCAAACAAAACAAAACACATTTCATGAAATCACAGCCAACCCGCACGCATATTTGGAACACTCACCACCAGTCCATGGATTCGGAGCAGATACACCTGCACATAGATTTGGAACACTCACCACCATAGTCCATGGATTTGGAGTAGGTCATAAGGGAGGGAGATTAGGAGGACGAATTTGGAGGATAGAATGGAGAGGAGGATGGGAGAAGGAGGAGAAGGAGGGAGACGTGCACGGGAGGAGGCTAGGGCATGACTGGGTGCACGCAGAGTGGAAGGGAGAGAAGGAGGAGAAGGAAGGAGAGGTGCACGGGAGGAGGGCATGTAGGAGGAGGCTAGGCTAGATGGATTTTTAGAGGAGGGCACACAGATTTGTAGAGGAGGAGAGAAAATGGATTTGCAGAGGAGGAGGGCACACGGTTTTGCACCAGAGGAGGGCACATGATCGAAGGAAATGGTTTGACTTCTTTCTCCTGTCTCTTGAGTGTGCATGCTAATTGTTAGATGAAATGCTTGATAGAATGTTTGATGAAATGCTTCATATAATGCATGATGAAATTCTAAGTCATCCTTTTAAAATGCTCCAATCGTACCCTTAGCACTAGGCTCATAATCAGTTTCAAAATTGAAGACCCCTAACCATGATTGTTTATAACTCACACATGACCAATCCCCTTGATTGTGCCATGAGAATAAAAAATCCCCATGGGAGTAGTGTAAGTTAATAACCATTGAATATAGTCCAAAACAAATATTTGAAGAAAGTGTCGAAGAATTTGGGGATAGGGAAACAAGTAAGAATGAAAAAATAAATCTAGCAACTCTTCCCCAATTCATTGAAGCAACTTCTCAAATCTAGTGTTAAACTCTCTGACAGTTTCATTCTCATTCCTTCCTATCTCAGTAAGTTGTTGCAACAACATATGATCCAATTTTCACACTCTTCCCGGTTGCACAAATCCACCCCAACAGATTTCACCATCATAACACTCTTCGCAATCCTACAGTCCACCCAACATGTGCCAACCACAAACTTGTTCCATTTCTCCTCTTCTCAAGAGTCACTTTCCCAAGTCACTACAAGACTTTGGTTCACCCCATGGTGCTCCCTCCTCTGACTTACGATTTTTCTCACTGAACTCTCCCTTGTTTATTTGATTCACTTTTCTATTGACCAACTCATGCTCCTTGATATCTTCGTCATGATCCTTGTGTTGCACTTCCTTTTCTACTCGGTTCTTTATATGTGTGTTCATTCTCTAATTGGTGTGTTCCTTTCGTTTTCTCCCATTATGTCATCTGACTCCAACTCATCATTGGTGTTTTGGGAGGTCAAGATGATCCCCTTAATTCACCCATGTCACCAAGGGTGGATGGGTCCACTCCTTGTGTATCCGTGCCCAAGCCACTCCACCCATGTTCTCGTGTAACACAAGTCTTTTTCATCCATTGCAAGGTGTGTGAGGTGCATTTCGATCGGGTCTGCATGCTCTAAGTGTGCATCGAAGGCACTCCTTCCCCCAACTATAAGACTATCATGAACCCAACCTTTCATATCCCTCCTTGTGTTCATCGACAAAATCGCCCCCAAGTCTTCCCAACGAGAACCTATTCTTGGTGGGTGTCATAGAGGGATTTACAACCTCCCCCACTCCAATTTATTTTCATCCTTGGAAACATACATTGAACAAGATCTCCATGGTGCATGTAAATATACTTTCAGATCTCATCTCCAACCTGGAAACTATTGTCTCTTACAATGGTTTCCAAAGAAACCTTCCCCTAGGAAGATCCATGAAGTGTCACATCTTGTTGACTTATTGTTGCATCCATAATTTTACTTGTTCATTCATGATTTTTTGTGCTGAATCCCCTCGTGACTTTGGCTAGTTGGGTAGCTAGTCCAAGCATTGTGCTTCAGCCATAAGAACTCACATATTCATGCTCAAACACCCATTTATTTCTACAATCTTGTCAATCCCACAAATCTTCCTTTCTTCCATGACAAAGTCCACACTCCGTCGACAACCTTTCAAGTCACCCAACTACATTCTCAGTAGCCTTGAACTTTACTAAGGCACCTTCCTCAAGACACCCAAAGGCTTCACTTCTCACATCATTACATGAGATAATGTGTTGCAATCTAGTGTGAAGGTGAAGGAAGATGGTTGTTAGTTCCATATCTACCATATCTAATATGTCCTGACACAATTAGTGGAGAGTCACCATACTTTTGTGTTATGTGACATCTTTTGATCCTTGTTGTGTGAATTTAAACTTGTTCAAACAAACATCTGCAAATCCATCCACTACCTTATTGAAATTGTTAGATTCATAATGAAGAAAAGAGCATAAATATAATGGAAATAATAGAAGCAATCAAAAAACCATAATGAGCGGAGATAACTAAAAAAATGGCAGAAAAGGCATACTCTATTCATCAATGCTTCTATAAATAATCATGTACATAGACGTACATATATAATACAAAAGACCATAAATTTCATGTAACTGTATAACAGTTAGGTTAACTTAACTAACCAACTAACTTATGATTAGTGTTTTAACATGCCCCCTTAATCATAAGTTCATTCTTGCCTGAAAAACTGCCACTACTTGACAATCACATGTGTCAAGCGAATATTCAGAGGGCAGGCTGAAGATGCTCTATGAACTCTAGAAAAAATAGAAAAAGTTGATGTCTTCTACTAAATTGGTGGTTTAAGGTTGACCACAAACTCATCTGGTGGTTTTAGGATGACCACAAACCAATCTGGTGGTTTTGGGATGACCACAAACTAAATGTCTAGCAGAAGTTGATTTCTTCTACTAAATGGCATGGTTTTAAGTTGACCATAAACTAACAAGAGCTCAAGGCTCAAAAATATGAAAATGTAACAAGCATAACTTCATGTCTTCTACTCAATTGGTGGTTTTAAGTTGACCACAAACTATAAACAACTATAACAAGCAGAACTTTATGTCTTCTACTCAATTAGTGGTGGTTTTAAGCTGACCACAAACTATTAAGAATAATATGTTCAAGAACAAGATTTCATACTAGGAACTAGGTTGCATACTTGATCATCTGTTCACAGGATCTAAATCAAAATTGGAACCTGACTCAAAATCAAACTTGGAACCTGACTCAACTAGATTTCCCCCTGTCAGGGACAAGTGGTTCCAATTCCCTTGACCATAGTTCGCAAGTATGGCCAAGAAGAGATCCAACACATCAAACTGTCTTCCGGCAGAGTCTGAAGACTCGATATTCAACTCAGAAGACTACATCAAATGGGCCACGATCATACCCTAAATCATCAAATCTTGAAAAACATGCATGTCCATCAACTGTAGAAATATCTCCAATCAAGTACGACTATACTTGTGTATAAATACGGTGATAAGACTGCTCCAATAAATTGGCTTCCAAACTCCAATGCCAATTCCCTAACCATTCAAAATGAATTTGTTTCTGCTTATGCTTTTGACACCTTACTGAGGGATGATTTGTCTTCCCACAAAATTTGCATGGGTGAAGATCAAAATAGTTTGACTTATCATGGCCAAACTAGTGATAGTGTTTGCACTATATGGGTTCTTTATCTGACCGATTAGCAACATCATCATCAACTATATCCTGTAATTGTTTCTTACCAATATCTGTAAGCTTTGTCATCTTATCATCATTCAAAAAACCTCCACTCACAAAGCAAACAGGTTCGCTATAATTAGGAATATGAAAAAGGTTGTTAGCATCATTTTCATATCCTAGTCCATATCAGTTTTTTTTAAATTGTAATTCATCCCATGGTCGAACAATACATTTATCTGCAACTTTTTTTGACATAGAGACTTCATATAACCGATCTTCATGTTTATGACTTTCATTACTAGTCAACTGAGCATCTTCATTCTCATCCTTGATGTCATTAAAATCACATTGTTGGTGTCGAAGAAAACTTAACTCATCAGACAACAACTTGTTTAGATGTTTTAACATATCAATATTCTTGTGTGTTACTTGTAAACAAGTAATCACTTCACTAAGGGTGCACTTGTTTATTGCAATTGTAGATTCCGTAGTCGAGTTAATTGATGTGCGCAATAGCAATATTGTAAATATTTCTTCAATTCTTGCCATTTTTTTGTATGTTGATGCCACAAAGTTCAATTCTGTATCTTGTTGTGCATGTGAAGAGCAATCGTTCCTTGTATGAATGTTGCTAAAAAACTATAGGATCTGTATCTTGTTGTGCATGCCAAGAGCAATCGTTCGTTGAATGCTACCAAAAAATACAAGATAACCAATGACTTAGACGCACACAAAGATCCTAATATAGACCCCCTTATTCAATTTCGGGTGGGTCAAAGAGGACTCCTTATAACTTGCAAAAACTCCTTATAACACCTTTACAAAAAGTCTTCAAATAAATAACAAACCCTTATAACTGCAATTACAAACAATTTTTCATTTTCAAGCATTCTTATAACTCCTTAAATCCACTTCTTACTCCAAATATTTTTTCCCAAAACACATACATCCACCACTTAAGTGATTCTAGTGATTCTTGATTTTTTTTGTTTTCTTTTCTGGTATAAATTTTGCAATCACTTACTAAAAATTATCTCATAGATGCCACTCATAATGAGAGGAGGGTCCATCAGATTGTTTTATTATCATAGAGAATAAAGTACCCTAAAGTATCTAAATGTATATCCTCATCATTATGCTATCCTTAGAATAATGTGCACACCGCTCTAATTTTCCAAACTTTCAAATGATATGCAGTATTTTAAAAAGGCTTTTGCATTTGGCCTCTATTAAATTGACCCAAATATCTGCCTTTTTACCGTCAAATCATCTTCAACTCTTAGCAAATCGGGTGAGATATATTTTGTACAAAGCAATTCATTAAATGAACCTGTGTATACATCTTAGCAAATCACAGGTCGCTTCTTTTAAACTTCACACAGTTCTGAATCCACACGCAGGTCACTTCTTTAAAACTTCACGCAGTTCCGAAACTACACTCAAATTCATTGACGTGTCATTCATTTCCATCCCACGATCTTCACTTCCAACTGTGTGCCATATCTTTTGCGCTTTCTTCACCACGAAGTTATCTCAGACGTTTTGTCAAATACTATAGATATCAAGCTATTATGTTAAGCGAAGAAACCCTTAACATAAATATAACTGTAAATTACATTATTAGGGGTATAGAGCAAAGGCAAATCTCTGCAAACCCCAGACTGCAACAAAGAGGACAAGGGACAATGGATTTTCGGTGGTGTATGGAAGCGGAAGGGAACGGTGATTTCGTTGTTGGTTGCCGTATCAACATCAAAACCACTTTGGGAGACGAATTTGAGGCTGAATTAATCACATTAGATAAACATTTGAATATTGTTGTTCTTTAAGAATCTGCAGGCAATGGGCCATGAACATTCTTCCACAGGTTTCCAGCGGCTCCAACTCTTTTGGTGACACCTATGTGTAGGGAAACATAAAACCGAGCACCTGTAAACCGACTTCTTTGATCAGCAACATAGCACCCTTGGATACCTTTTCTGGATGGACGGTGTGTGTGAACCCTTTGCACAATATTATTTTGTAGCTTGGCAGACAGACAGGAAAACGACTTCAGTTTCAACATATCAAAGCCTTCCTCAGATTTCATCTACCATGGAAAAACCACATGAGCTACCAGGCCCAAAAATTTTATAAGAATTGATAAACTACCAGGCTCATAAGATCAATATGCTCTAATACCACTATTAGATTCATAATTAAGAAAAGAGCAGAAATATAATGGAAATAATAGAAGCAATAAAAAAACCATGATGAACGGAGATAACTAAACAATGGTAGAAAAGGCATACTCTATTCATCAATGCTTTTGTAAGTAATCATGTACATAGATGTACATATATAATACAAAAGACCATAACTGTCATGTAACTGTATAACATTTAGGTTAACTTAACTAACCAACTAACTTATGATTAGTGTTTTAACAGAAATATCCCACCATGTCTTCAACATCGACAAGACTTCCTTTCATCGACACTAAAATTTATTCATTTACTTCATTAGGTCATCCAACCATCACCCCACATCTTCCATGTTCATCCCCACAAGGTTGTCTTCTTCCTCCAATCTTCCATGGTGCTCCCTCCAATCTCCAAGTTTCAATGAGACGTCATTGGTTACACCAACAATGCTCTCTATGATTGAGTTGACATCTTTGAAGGTTTTCTACATTGGCTCGGGTTGCAACCTAAGTATTTGCATAGTATCCTCCCTTATGAAGTGATGATTGGCCCCACTATCCACCATCACAACCATTGACTTCCCATTGAGTTTGGCCTGCACATAAACAAGTCTTGTCACATATTTCTCTTGGATTTCCGTGGATCCTCCCTCCTTGAAAATTTTAGAATAAGAACATGGATTATAGACTGAGAACATGGATAAATGGTCCATGGACAAGACCTAAGTTCTATACATGGTGTGAATAAATTGTGAATGACACCCATATCCCACCCAAGCACCATAGTCTATTAAATAGGATAAATGTGGTGGTTTGAGGCCTTGTTAATGTCCATGGCTAAATTCTATACTGAGAACATGGATAAATGGTCCATGTTCAGAATATACATTTCCTTTTCCCTTCTCATGAACTCCTGCCCCAACACAACCTAAAAATTGTCCATGGGAAAAATGATGAAACTTGTAAATATGCTCCAATTTGCATATAAGAGAAATCCTTTTCACCATATAACCTACTAACTAGCATGATGAAATCCCTTATGGGTTCTCATAAATTAGAGGTGGGCTACAAATTAGATGGGAAATTCAAAATTATTTCTTCTTTATTCCCAGATAATTTTGGCCCAACACCTACCCAAAATACCAAGTGAAGAAATACTCTATGTTTTCTCAAAGGTTTGGGTCCAACCCTAGATGCAAAAGTCTTACATGTCAAGTTATATTTTCAATGTTTATCTTTAGCTATATTATAATATGAATATTGTTGGTGTAACATTTCCTTCTTCCTTGATGGAGTCTAGGTACAACCAAATATGTATCTATCATACCTATCATCCAGCTCAAGTGATGAAATTTCGAGAGGGACAAGGGAAAACATATCCAACACATGTTACAAGGAAAAATCAACTAGAGGTGAAAAGGTCAGAAGAAAGTTTGGTAGGTGCATGCAATTCTTTCTTGCTGAAGGAGTATCATCCTCTTATGCCGATGAGAGAATAGGTGACATCGAGGTTCCCTTGAGGTACAAACACCTACTGAAATAGTGGGTACCCAAGGAACTCCCCGAGTTGGACACCAACTTCTGTGTTAATGAGAGGAGGTATCACATTTCTCTGTCATCCATCCATGGCCTTGGTTTATTCTCCATTGACAACATAAAGGTAAAATATGGTAGATTAGTTGAATTGTTTGAGTATGTTGCACCATGTTACACTTATGGAGTATGGTTGAGGTTGGTCCAAGATATGCCTAGTATGCAGAGATACGCACTTGCCGCAAATTATATACAGCTGAAAGACAATAATAGGCATAAAGGAGTGACTATGTATATTAATGGAAGGCCAAAGGCATCGGGGAATATTACAGGTCTTATAAAAAGTACAAGGCCTAGGACGACAAGAAAGGAACCCAATTGCATTTTTGAGGAGCATGAAGGTAATAGGATATTTGTATGTGTGGTGAAAAAAATAACGATAGGCGAAGAGTTGTTGGTCGATTACAATCTGAATCGAGTCGACCCAAGAAAGTCTTCTTTTTCTACGGTACAAAACCCATTATACTCAAACTTAAAAAGGGATTACTTAATTTGTGAATGTTTCATTTGTGACGGAATTTTATTTTATTTCTGGAATATTTTACTTTTAGGCATATTTTGTGTTCCTCTACACTTATCCCTCCAACATCAAGTGTTCTTGTATCTTCACACAAGCATAGCATGACCTAAAAATTTCCAGTCAACATTTACAATCTTGGGTTACCTCATTCCATCCCTCTCTTATCTTACCTATAGTTGCCCAACCATAATATCACCAATTCATGGATAAAATGAAGCATGTGCCTCTTATGTTAACTTTGAACAACTACAATGGCATCTACAATACATTTTAGAGGGCGCATTATAAATCATTTGAAAGGTTTTTATGTTATCTAAAATGGGGTGTTAGAATGGGGTGAAAGGGAGATATAATCACTAGAAGCAAAAAAACTTTATAACACGGTGACACTACCTCTCTCTTGAGTTTCAACATGTATTTTCCTTCTCCGTGGGCCATATTCCATATTTTACCTTCATGAAGTTATCCCATATTTATTGGGATTTGTATTGTACCCTTGAATCTATTATGCACATCGTTTCTAATGGTTTGGGCTTCAAGCCATCCTTTGGCCCCATTCAAATCATCTTGGAAAAACTTTCGACCCACTTTGTCTCATTTTTTGCAAAACCCAAATAGCTCCTTTCCATTACATCCAAGGAACATGGGAATTTAAGACAACGTTATAGACCACAACATTCGGTTCAAGCCGAGGATCTCAATGTAGAAATTCCACATTATTATCTTGGAAGGACACACATCACATGAAAGACATCCAATGCTTCTATCGACCTCCTCACCTTTTGAAGAACATAAATCATTGTTGTATAGACATACCTCCATTGCAAGTCCTTATGTTGCACTAGATGGCTTGAAAATTTTCATTTGATAGAGCCGAATTATCACTTGTTCTCATGGAAACTACCTTACTACATCCTTGTTGGATTCTCTGATTCTCAGATTTGATAGTTATTGTTTTATAATTTCAATGAAAAATTTCATTTCATGCCACAGTTATCATAGAATAACTATACACTGAGAATCTCAACTATTACAATGCAACAAAAATAACAAGATCTAGAAATATTAACCATGCATAGTAGACACAAGAACACAAGAATTTATCCTAGGAAAACCAAAACCAAGCTTGGAAGAAAACCCAACAACATTTCTTATAGAAGAATCAATTCAAGATTTTACAAGTTTATCACCATCAAAATAGACCAAGAGATATCAAAGAGTCACCTCCCCATCCTAGCACAACTCCCAAGAAGTAGCACACAATATAGAATACCAAGAACTTCAAGTTGCAACGAATTTTACCCCGAATTTTACCCCGAATTTTACAAAACCCATTATACCCAAACTTAAAAAGGGATTACTTAATTTGTGAATGTTTCATTTGTGAAATTTTTTTATTTTATTTCTGAATGTTCCATTTGCTAATTTTTACTCAATGTTTCATTTCCAAATATTTACTAATTTGTATGTGTGAATGTTTCATTTGATAATATTTGCCAATATTCCATTAGTTCATATATTTTTTCTTCAATATTTCTTGCACGTACTAACATTCTTCTTGAAATTCTTCCAGAGTGGTGATCAAGGCAAAGGCCTTGAGCATGGAAAAGGAGTTGATCAGGGCAAAGGCCCCATTCCTAGCATTGCATCAACAAAAAACGCTGAATATATAAGTGATGAAGAGATATTTGATTCTAGAGACCCCTTGTAGACAATAGAATTGTCCCTAAGAAAGGCCAATATGGAATTCCAAGATTTGGTCGCTGCTGGGGCAGAAACTGCTAAGGATTTCCAAAGGATAGCTAAATTACATGTTAATATAGCAAATTATGGGGTAAGTCATGTCATCTAACAATATCAATTTTTGGTTTTAAATTCTGTAATTTGATATATGCAATTAACACATATTTATCATTGTAGAAATTTGTGAGATCGATGAGAGGGGAAGGGGAAGGTCCTGGTAGCATCAACGGGACTACAACAGTGAACCTACATGGCCACGTATCCACCAGGATATTTTCCACCCCAAGTGTGCTGCCTGAGACCGATTCTATGGCTTCTAGGGGTGATGCCACGCCCCCACAACACACGCTAGATTGTGCGGGTGGTGATCATCATCATGGAACTAATCACTCTTTCGTTGATTGTTACCCTGGTGCTACACATATCCAAAGCATAGGAACAACCGCAGTATCATTTTTGGTCGACCAAGACATGGTTCCTCTAAAAATAGTACAGCTATGAGGTATTTAATATATGTCTTTATAGAGATTCCTGTTATATAATTGTTTAAACAATCACATATCAGTGAGATTTAAATTACTAACGATGACGATGTTTTACAGGAAACAATGTGTTCTACAATAGTTTACATGACTATGCATTAGAACTTTTTGGGCCGACCATTCGACTACGATGGAATCGACAAGATTCCAAACTGAAAAGGCTTCTTATCTCTAGACTGGTTGACAATTTTGGTGACTTGTTCAATAAGTCGAAAGTCCTAAAAAGGACCGGAAAGCATTTGAAACATGTTAGAGAGGCGTATAGGAATAAATTAGTACAGGACCCCAAGTGTGAACGCCCTTTAACTGTCCCCTAGAGGGAGTGGAAATGAATTATTCTTGATGCAAAGAATTAGCGATGAAAGAACAAGGGAAGAAACCACATGGACCTAGAAGGTAAGAGGTGTTTTCAATTTACTATGATGGTCTTTTGTTTAATTTACGAGGAAAACAATCAATATCTAACATATCTCAAAATATTGCATAGAATCCAAGACACTTCCAAGGCGACAAAGGCAAGACAAGACAAACACGGTCAACATAAACTCATAAACTGGGCCAAGGTGGTTATGGGAGATTGAAGGTAGGGGTTGTAAGTGCCTAAACATTTTACTTTTTTTTTTTATCATCATCACTAAATATGTAATTCATTGCAGCTAGTGACTAATGATTTTGATATTGCTCAATGAAGGGGGATTTGTTCAACGACAAAGCCACATAAGAAGATCTAAAGGTTAGGTTCACGCAGGGCTTTTATGGCATGGTGGCGCGACAAAGAAGCTTGGGGCAATCGCCATGTGTCTCTCTAGAGGACATGGTAAATAAAATGAAATTAAAAACTTGTCGATTAGTTTTTACTCATTGATTACTTGTAATGTAAAATATATTTTTTATTCATTTAAAATGTAAAATAATGTGTGTCTTTTCCACATTCGCAGGAGAGTAACAATGCTACCAATGCTCCTGATGTACCCGTTGAACCACATACTGGCCCCCATATTGATTTAAGCGATGTTGCCGAAGGACCATTACATAGTGGTATGTGTGCATGTTTAATGTTTTTTCCATTTTTCAATGAGTATTAATATTTAGGGTATATTCTATAGTAAATACTTATATTTTTTCATATGGTAGAATGTGTAGATGCGCCCGATCGAGAGCGGAGATCAACAAGTGTAGAAGCAACGATGCGACCACCAACTATTGTTTCTACTGCACCGACTAATCTAGGTATAAAACATTGTAATAAAATCAGTATTAATTAAATTTCCCTAGGAACAGTGAATAGTAATATCACTTGATTTTATTTTTTTTTGTTGCAGGAGTGGATTCCCATGCGCATCCTCAACCTCCATGCCAAAATACTAGAAGTTCATCATGGCGTGAGGTGTTACGTACTGATGATGCAACACTTCAAGAAGGCCCAATAACTATGGGGGATCAGTTAAATGATGATGATGACGACTTAATTTGTGCTTTCATGGATACCAGGAAGAAGAAAAAGAAGAAAAACAAATGATTAGACATTTTATTATTAATTTAAATCCAATATATTTTTGGTCCAATGTAATGTATTTTGTTTTCCTAAATGTCATGAATGTTATTTGCTTTCATGTTTTTTGTTTTAGCACATGGTGATGAATGTTTTATGCTTACAATTAATGTTACTGTCATTTCTAATTATAGTTGTAAAATCTAGATAGATTGGGTATGGGGAAATGAGAGTGATGTGAGAGGGGGGGAGGGGCCAAAAGAGCTTCCACCTTCATGTGGTTGGTCTTGTTCAGTAGAGAATAATTTA
>ML798716.1:48097-59404 GCA_009831015.1 Picea engelmannii | reverse complement strand
AAGACCTACACATTGAGTTCCTCAAACATGGTATTCACTCTATCAACTCCAATATTGTCAATTTGTTTGATTTATTGCGTTGTTTGATCAAGTTCTCCTTTCACATGGTTCCACCATATCATCCACCCCATTTTGAAATCAAGATTTAGTTAAGATCCTAAAATTACATGACCATCATGATTGGACACACTTAAATACATGTTCTCAAATTTAGTTAAGATCTTGTGTGAACGGCATAATGTTTTTAAAAAAAAAAACCCAATATTGGTCTCTTTGGAAACTAACCTGTTCATCGCTAGTATTGCCAATTGGTCGCAAACATCAACGTGTTAGTTGCTAGAGAGACCAACATGTTAGTCTCTAGAGAGACCAACGTGTTAGTCGCTAGAGCGACCAACGTGTTAGTCGCTCGTATTGCCATTTGGTCGCAAACTAGGTCACTTGGTCATTCTAGCGACTAGCTGAACCTCCTTTGTTTCACCTTTTTAACTGATGGTTTGGTCACTCTAGCGACTAATATTCATCATTCTAGCGACTCATAGTGTTTTATTGAATAAGTTTGTCAGGGTTGTCTTGGTCACTCTTACAACTAATATTAGTCATTTGACCGACTAACATTCATCTCTAGCCGAACTTTTCCTTATTGTGAATAGGATTATTTTCCCAGTCGCTAGACTGGCAAAGATCCATGTGTGGCTGCTAGACTGATGAATGAATTTCGACAAAAAGAAAAATCATCTTGGTCGCAAAAATGGCTCTATGTCGACGAAAATTCGTCTCTACTTCATCGCAAAAATGTTCAAATTCAATAGTGTCTTAAAAGAAAAAACCGTGCACATTACACAAAATCCAAAGGAACTATAAAATCACTGTGGTTAAAAACACATAATCATAATGCCAGTAAATACAATAGCATTGCCATTAAAGAAAATCATTGTACCTTATTCACCATGGATTGGAAATGTACATAATTGTTGTCAAAGAGAAAGTAAATATAATTGCATTGCCATCAATGAAATCGTAACTGCCAGTAGCTATAATTGCATTTCCAGGATGCCAATTATAAATGCATACAGGAATAACTAAAAACATTTTTCCATTGCCAGGATGCCAAATATCAAAAAATGTAGACATAGATAATTAAACATTTTTCCATTTGCCAGAATACCAATTACAAACACAGACAGGGATAAATAACACGTTTTTCCATTGTCGAGATGCCAAATATAAAAAAAAAATGCATACAGGGACAATTAAACGTTTTTCCATTTGCCGGAATACCAATTACAAATGCAGACCGGGATAAATAACACATTTTTCCATTGCCAGGATGCCAATTATATAAAAAAAAAATACAGACATGGATAATTAAACATTTTTCCATTTGCTGGATTACCAATCACAAACACAGACAGGGTTAATCAACACATTTTTCCATTGCCAGGATGCCAAATATAAAAAAAAATGTAAACAGGGAATTTAAAACGTTTTTCCATTGCCAGGATACCGAATATAACAAAAAATGCACCAGAAGGGGAATTACATTGTTGTCAATAATATAAAATCAAATCGTTGTACAAATGTCCCAGGAAATAAAGGAATAAAAATGATTATCTGTAAGATGTAAAGAGTAGACAGACCATTCACTGTAAAAAGAATACATTCTGGTTCGATTCAACATCATAGAAGAATAAAAACGTAATCACTCTACAACTCAATAATACACAAACAAGAAAAGGATAAACTCTCACCATCAATCAATAAATTGTCAGGTCGAATATCCACATCAAGGCACAAGACAACAATCAACCAAGGAAAAACGACAGAGGTATATGAATGACAGGAACATCCTTCGCTCATCATCCATGCATAGAAAAGAAGGGCATTGAGATCCATAGGTCTATTAATGCCAAAGCTATGATCGTAGATCAGGCTCCTGGTCGACTGCTCAGGCATGGACTGATGAGATAGGGAGGAATACAAAAATAAGCTGCAATCATCACAATCAATAAACCACAGGATGGTCAAGACATGTAGGGATCGAAGGCCATGGGAAATCAACATCGAGCTAAAGGCTATGGGGAAAAATTCAGTTATGAATCAAATGCTAAGTCAATCATCTCCTTTAGTAATTAATATACAAAACTAAAAGTGTAAAGTATACTAAAAATCTACCAGCATAAATAAGGAAGCATACTGTAGCCCAAGTCGCCTGCACTGAGTTGTTGTCCCATGTGCTCCATGCTTCCTCTGCTTGTCGACCGATGAGACTTCACCGGTACCTCCCTACCAATGCTAGGGGTACCCTTCTTCCCCCTTAGGCCCCCAAGCCACAAAGGTGCCACGCACACTAACCAGATAATCATCTAGCTCCCATCTAGCCTCGCAAGGATGAGCTACCACTCCTCACCGAGTTGGGTATCCCAACTCCCACAAGTTAAGTCAGTCAAGTATAAATTTATGCAGTGTAACATTACACATCACATAAGAGATCCATCATCCTTCTCCTCCCTTCATTATATAGAGTTCCGAAGTCCTTTACTTTCCCAAAATCCCATTTAATTTAATGTTTAATAAATTAATTCCTAAAAATCCTCCCTATACAAGTGTCACCCATCCCCTTCATTCATCCATAAATTAATTTCTTTAATTAATTTACTACCCCTATTTCCCTCACTCACCCAAAGGCACTCCTAGAATCTCTCCTAGGTGTCCTCATATTCCCTTACAAGTTTTAATGACCTTCCCCCTTACCAATTTACTAGTTGAGTTAATTTAGAAAGTTCTTAAATGCTAGATACCTTACTAAGTTTGACTTTCTACTTTTTCTCTTGTGTTTCCCTTTTCTTTTTATGTTTCCCTCTTTTCCTAGTTTCGTGATTATTTTGATTTCCCTCTTTGCCCTTTTTATTTAACTCAAAAAGGCATGTGCAAAAACTTACCATTTTCCTTTTTTCTTTTTAATGAAAAAATATTTAATTAGCATAATATAGTAAAACAATTATTTCCCTTTTTAAAATTTTATCCCAAAATATTTTTATAAAACAATTAAATTGCTTACTCCCTTCTTGTCACAATATTTTTTTTTTTGTAAGTTAGTAGTATTATATATAAAGGGCCTTCCAAGACCAAAAAGAGATACAAAATACAGAGAATAATCATGCTGTAGTTACTGGACTGCCCCAACAGAGGGGAAACCAGTCCAACCAGCATGGAAGTCAAACATAAGTAGTGTAATAGTCTAAGGAAACAGTCCGAACCTAACTGGACAACAACTTAAAAGTAGAGAAACTATTGAAACTTGAAGTGCCCTTATGACCTTAGACATTTGGCAAATAACCTGGCCAGGTGACATGGACAGCCTCGGACCACGACTCCTCCTCGACATATGTCACTTTATTGGCCCACTTCTTTCTAGTGTCCATGCTTCCCTCAGTCCTATCGACAACTGGCAAGGTATCCTACAATGCGCAGCGTGCTGTTTCCACCTCCATGACCATGTCCTCATGCTTGGCTTGATCCTTCTCATTTCTTGCTAAACGCTGCGCCTGGGCATTTCCTCCATTGGTCATGACATCAAGTTCCTCTGCTAAAGCCACACCTGCAAGGTCCGAGGGGAAAGTCTCTTGAAGGGAGGAAAGGAGCTGGAGAAGAACTGATACCTTTCCATCTGTGGCTTGTAGACGGAATTGAAGGTCCTCCACCCCCTAACAGAGTTCGAAGACCAAACCGAAGAGAATTGCAAGGATTTCTCGTAGTTGTGTGTCAAGGAAAGAGTTTGGGGACTGGTTCTCGGTGTTCCGAGGCTCGCAAGGAGGTGTCTCTCCCACAGTCTTCCCAGCGGAGTTAGGAATTGGTGCAAGAGGAGGCCTGACCGTTGGGGGGTCAGGAAGGTGGTGCGAGGAGGAACAAGACAGTCTGAGGATGATAGCTAAGCTATCAAACTATGAAATGGACAGAGCGAGGGGGGGAGGAAGAATTGGCTTAGGTTGAATGGATGGAGAGGAACAGGAGGAAGGTGAATCAGGGGGCGTTACAAAGGGCCAGTGAGGTTTCCATGGAGAACCTTTGTGTGGTCACCCTCGAGGGCATGACATGAGGCTCGTCTTGTAACGAATAGAGGACGCCAGGTGCAACAGGCAGTGGTAGAATTCTTGGAGCCGAACCAGGGATTTTATTATCATGAAATTATGGGTTAGCTCAGGCGAAGGCCGCCGAGGGGGATGCCAGTCGGAGCGTGCGCAGAAACATAAGGCATACACGGATAAACCGGCCATGAAATGAATCTTGAGAGGAGAGGGAAGATGTTTAATTATCATCCGCGCCATGGTAATGGAAATTTAATGCTGGTTTAGGGTGGCGGGCGATGGAATGAGCCCGTCACATGGCTCCGTGCCTTGTTGGCCATTCCTCTCCTCCACCTCATGCCAGGTGTAACTCAATAGTACCCCATCTGGAGGTGTGTCCATTGTTCCAACTTTGTGGATACAATGCTAGAGAATGGGGTGATCAGATTCCAGAGCCGAGTTGCAGAGGAGTTCTGGTACATTCTAATTAGTCCCCATATTTGCTAGGTCATCTGCGACTTGATTCGCCTTCCTCCTGACATGAGCAGGTATGACTGCCTGATTTGGTTTCATTAGGTCTGTGATAATATGTATCCCATGTGAGAGTCTCCAACTAGGCAACATTCTATCTGGGTTTTCTCCATTTATAATTCTGCGGAGCAGATTGATGATGACTTGAGAGTCCCCCTCGACTATTAGCTTGGTGAAATTGTGAGAAATGGCTAATTGCAATCCCCGAATGAGTCCCCAGAGTTCTTCTGCATTGTTTGTGTAATGACCAATGTTGCCTGCGCTTATGAGAATTATGTGCCCTTGATGGTTGTGGAAGACTACTCCATATCTTGCTGCACTTGGATTTCCTTTAGAGGCTCTGTCAAAATTGAGTTTAATGAAATCTGTTGGGGGGGGATACAAAAAGGAGGGGCTGCTGAGTGGGGTGGAAGGATAAGAGGGGGGTATAGAATGATGAGAGGGAAGAGGCTGCCAATGCTGGAGGATTGGGAGTTCGAAAGGAATGTTGAGTATGTTTTCGTCGGTCCACTACTGAAGGTTGAGAGTTTCCATGATGTTGCAGCAACATTGATTCCAGCAATGTTGCCAGGGGAGAGAGACATTTCTGAAGAGCCTTCTATTCCTTTCTTTCCAAGTTTGCCAAAGGATGAAGCTTGGAAGTAATTTCCAAATACAATTGAGGAGGGGAGAGTGGAAAGCTTGGTCCCTCTAGTCCATGATGGTGTCAATGATACTATCTCTATGGCGATTTGAAGTGTGCATGATGAGTGCCACTTGATCCCAGAGTTGAGCCGTGTAAGGGAAAGAGTTGAGGATATGATTCATGGTTTCGTCTGCCTCTCCACAAAGCATGCAAATAGAGGGCCCAACAAAACCCCTTTTAGAGAGGTTATCCCAAGTTAGTATGCTTGAGTGGGAGACAAGCCAGAGAAAGAGGGTGATTTTTGGCCAGTGTTTAAGATTCCAGATTTTGTGCCAAACTTTCCTTGTGGGGAGAGGGTCTACATGAGCTATGATCTGATATGATTCCTGCATATTGTAGGTGCCCCTTGGCCAATATCCCCAACGAAGGATATCCTCTCCTGCGATTTTGGGAATCTTCCGTTTGGCCATTTCCTCTTGCCAGGGTACCAGGTCCACATGTGCTTCCAGATTAGTGCGTTCCCTGTCCAGGTGCCAGAATCGTCAGGTGTCTTCTAGGGGATTGTCCTGCCAATAGTCAGCTACTCTTGTCAGGCCCGCAAGTGTAGCTTGGGTACAGATTTCCCTCACCAAATACTCATTGTCTAAAATCAGCCATTGTTGCCAGAAATCTTTCCAGAAGAGAGTTATTTCCCCATTTCTAATTTCCCAGAAGGCATGCCGAGTAACCAACTGTCTGTTCTTCCTAGCCGCTATCCAGATTAAGGAGGCTGGGTTGTCCCCATTCCATCAAATTAGGTTCTTTTCTGCCACATTTGGAGCATATTTCTTCCTCCAAAGTCTGGCCCAGAGGTCCTTGGGGTTTTTGAGCCACCGCCACCAAATTTTGACACTTAGAACTTTATTCATCATGAGGGGGTCCCGTAATCCCAAGCCGCCTTGCTCTTTGGGTCGACAAAGTTTGTCCCAGCTGACTAGCGTTATTTTCTTCCCTGATTTGAGGCCTTGCTAGAGGAAGTTTCGTTGTAAGTTTTTAATGGTTGTAAGAACAAATCTTGGGGCAGCCAATGCAGAGAAGGTGTATACAGGAAGGGCTTGAAAGATAGCTCAGAGAAGAATGTGATGACTGGGAAGATTTAGAACTCGGTAGGTCCAGGAGGAAAGCCTCTTGGTAATGGAGGATAATAGATGTTCCCAAGAGGAGTTCCGGAGGGCATTGTCAATCAGGGGAATGCCAAGGTATTTGGACGGAAGGGAGCTTCTGTTGAAACCTAGGATATTAGAGATATGTAGCTGAATTGGAGGTGGTGTATTGAAGAAAAAAAATTGAGACTTATCCTTGTTGCAGTCCAGCCCCAAGGCATCTGAGAAGGTTTGGAGGATTTCTATAAGAGAGTTGGCTTCACGGACAGTTGGGGTGCCCATTAAAAGCAGTCGTCCACAAATTGACTGTGCGAGATAGGAGGGGAAATGCCATGCAAGGGTAAGCCTGTTAGAAGGTTTCTTTCAACAGCTGCATGGATGGAACGACCAAGACCTTCGACCATAATGATAAAGAGGAAAGGGGAAAGAGGATATCCTTGTCTAATTCCTCTTGAAGGGGAGAAGGGTCGAGAGGGGACACCGTTGATAAGAATGGAGAAGAAAGTTGAGGAAGTTAGATTCAGAATCCAAGTCACCCAGCGTTGATCAAAACCAAAATCTAGGAGCATTGCCTGCATATATTCCCAGCTTATCTTGTCAAAGGCATTAGAGAGATATAATTTGAGGAGCATACCTTGTGTTTTGGTCTTCTGCAGAGAGTGGATCACTTCATGTGCTAGGGTGACGATGTCCATGATTTGTCTGCCTTCAACATAGCCTGATTGCTCCGGGGATATAATTGTCGGTAAGATAGGCTTGAGTCTCCTTGAAATCACTTTTGTTAGGAGTTTGTAGATGACATTGCAAAGAGATATGGGTCTGAACTGCTTGGGGTGGTGTGTCTACCCCTCTTTGGGTATTAAGGTGAGGAAAGTCGCATTAAGAGCCTGGAGGACTTGCCCAGTGGCTCTGGAGTCTTCAAGAATTTCCCAAACCTCTACCTTGATCATCGGCCAACAATGGTGGAAAAAATCATTGGTGAAGCCATCGTGTCCAGGAGCCTTGCATTTGGGGGTGTCCTGAAGCGCTTGATCCACTTCCTCGATTGTAATGGGTCAGAGCAGGGCTGAGTTTTTCTCCTGGGTAACGAGGGATGGCACATGCTGTGTGACCTTAGTAATGGCTGCATGTCTATCCTGGAGAGGTTCCGTGAGGAGATCTTGATAGTAGTCAATCAAGGTCGACCCCATGTCTTCGTGGGAGTGAATGGTCTCCCCGACTGTAGAGATGAGATGCGTAATCTTATTGGAGTGCCTTTTGTGGATGACAGTCCTGTGAAAGAATTTGGTATTGCGGTCCCCCTCCTTGAGCCATTGGATACGCGATTTCTGTTTCCATAGAATCTCTTCTTGTCTTTTCGTGGATTCTAGTTGTTGATTTACTTTTACTTCCTAGGCTTTTAGCTCATTCGTTAGCCCCTGTGTTATGATCTATTTTTGAATCTCGCCCATTCGTTCTGAAAACTGCCTCTGGGAGTCAAAGATGTTGCCAAAGGTTTTCTTATTCCAAAGCTTGAGAAGTTGTTTGAGATTTTTTAACTTCTGCTGAAATCTGTACATTTTGGAACCGTGAGAGACCTCTGCCTCCCTCCACCAGTCCTGGATTTTTTCTTGGAAATATGGATGGTCAAGACAGAACTGTTCAAACCTGAAGGGTCTCTTTCCAGGTGTGGCTGGCACATCCAACCATAGTTGTATAGGCCAATGATCCGAACTAGAGAAATTCAGGATGGTAGCTTCCAGAGTTGTTCCTTCCAACATAAGGGAGTCAGAGATGAGGAAACGGTCTAATTTGCACGCAATTTGATGTATTCTGGTTCTTCTATTTGTCCAAGTGTGAATGCCATTGATGGTCTCCAAATCGATAAGGTGAAGGTTGTCTATGAGGCTATTGAAATCATTGGAGTCTCGATCTAGTCCTCTTGATCCTACTTTTTTTTCCTCCAGGCTACGAATGATATTGAAATCTCCTCCGATAATCCATCTATTATGCTGCGTTAGATTGGATAAGTAGTTCAGATTCCTGAGGAAGACCTGCTTCTCCCTTGGGCTGGCCGGGCCGTAGACATTGGTCAAGTGTCCCGACTTGTTTGAGCCAATAAGCCTATAATCTGCCGTAATGGACCATCTGGTGGTGATAAAGTTTTCTAGAAACACTGAGTTGGTGTTCCAGAGGATAGGCAATCCTCCAGCTGTGCCTGTGGCTACTGTTGAGACTGCTTCCCCTTGCTTCCAACAATAGGGAAGTAGCCTATTGACATCTTCTGAGGTGCATTTTGTTTCCTGCAAAAGTACAATATCAGGTTTTTCTGCCAAAATCAGATCCTGTAGCAATTTTTTCTTGCTTGGTCCATTGAGGCCTCTGATATTCCATGAGATGATCTTCATGATGATGGGGGGTTGGGGAGAGGAGGGAAGTTGTCTGAGATCAGGTGGATTTTCCCTGATTTTACCATGAAGTGGCCTATTTCTTGTATAAGCTTATTGGTGGATTTCCTCCCTCTTTTTGTTTTCGTCTTTCTGAGATTTACTTGGGTTTTTTGAATGACTGCCCTGTATTCCCAGACCTTTGCTAGCTCATGCTAAGGACCCAGATGAGGAGTTGAGAAAGACCTTATGCACCTTATATAGTTGATCCCTGGGTATGGTGTATAGTTTTTACTACCTGTAGGCATGCTCGAGGTGCTCCAAATCCACCCCAGCTAGATCTTGCTCCTCCAGCTCCATTTTTGCATCCCCATCCTCTGTCTCCAGAAAGTCTTGTTGAACCTGAGCCACATTTAGGGGGGTGAGATCTGACTCCTTACCCTGTGCGGATCATTCCTCCCCTTGTCTGGTAGCTTGGGGGCCATTATCCGGAAGTGGTTCATTGGGGTGTATATGGGTTGCGGGGTTCTGTGGTTGATCTTGTAAAATTGCAAATTTATTACTAGTTGAGGGATGTTTACTTACTTGGGCTGGTTGCTTTCTTCCTCCTTGTCTTCTTTTCCCTGTTGGTTGAGTGAAGTCGTCCTTGTATTTGCTTCTTTCTGGGTTCCCTTCTTTGTGAAAATTATTGATAGGGCACTCTCTGAAAAGATGGTCATGTTCGTAGCATTTCCAGCATCGGAACAGAATGTGTTCATAGTCAATGGTTTGGGTCCAGTCCTCGTCATGATATTCCAATATGATGGATCCTGGGAGTGGTTTGGCTATGTTTAGGTACACACATATTTGCGCATAAGAGGCATAGCACCTCTGCTTGGTGGCTTCAGAAGACTTAACATAGATGTCGATGGTGTTGCCTATGCCAGCCAGGACCTCCTCTAGCCAGAATTCCTGGGGGAGAGATTATAATTTGATCCATACAGGTGCATGAGAAAAGTCCTCCTTTTCAGGGCTGAACTTCTCTGTCCAGAATCGTAAGAAGAGACCCGCTGAGTTGTAGAAGTACGTCCCCCCATCAAATGTGCGGTTGCAATCTTCAAGGTTATGGAGGATGATTATGAAAAACCCCTTAGATCCCAGTTGTAGCTCATAGTGACCTTTTGGATTCCACCAATATTGTATCCATTTGATCAGATCGTGCTCAGAAGGCTAGATCCCCAGGAATTTTCCCACCAGGGCATAGTCTCTCATATATTTCTTTTTCTCTTCTATGCGTGGTGAGCTAATAACGTATTTTGGGGCCTGTGGCACTGGTGGGATACATTTACCTAGCATCCATGGAGTTGACACAGTGGATGGGATAGTCTCTTTCTCTCGATCGATGTCCATCTCCCGATCCTTGAATGCTCCTTCCTCCAATATTTTCGAGCACAGATCTGGTGGTGGCTCGAAGGTCGGTCGTTTTGTTCCCTCTGCAACATTTCCATTCGCCGTGGCCTGGCTGTAGGAGGCTCCCGTCGACCCCCCTCCTTGTGAGACATGAGCCCCAATGGGGCAGCTGTTGTGACAACTTGGCTCAGAGCGGTTGCGAAACCCTAAACCCTCGGCTCAGAGCGATTCCTTCTGTACTCTGATACATTATTTAACAAAAGCTCAGTATAAATTTTTCACCATGAGGAAGAATTTCATTTATTGGAAATTCCATGATTATTATTGAAATGCACTCTTCTTGTCACAATATTAATGAGGATTATCATCATTATTTATTTTATTTTTAGTTATATATATATATATATTAAATAAATATATAAAATTTTACCACCAGTATAATTTAGATCTAGACTTTAATTTTCATGTTGGGCGACATTTTATTAGAGGAACTGTTTTAAAAATTTCTTATCGCATTATTCATCCTAAGGACATCTAGGTTCATTCCTTTATCATTAACAATGTGATTTTCCCTTCAGGAAGTACTAGGTGCTCCAAGGGTGCCACTCGCCTCAATCTGTTTCCCTTGCACGACATGCCCTTCAGGATGCATTATGTGCTCCAAGGGTGCCACTTGGCTCTTTCCATTTTTCTTGTGCGACGTGCCCTTTAGGACGCACCACATGCTCCAAGGGTGCCACTCTCTTCTTGACTGACTTGGTAGACATAAAAAACCCTTGGAGTCAATACTCTGCCAAGTGAACTTGTGGGAAACTAAAGGCCTCTAAGGAATAAGGCCCCTGCCTTATTGCATGCCCCTTAGAATCATCGTGAGAGACTGTCGCAATCTGCCCTTAGGACATCGTGGGTCCTCTCAAACTATGTAATCGTTAACCTACAATTTGAGCCATGGCGGGAGTGCTAGTAGGATGTGGCAAGACTGCTATCCACACCTCTCCCTCGACATCTCGCCAAGAAAATTGCACTCTGACTGTCACACTCTAGCCTTACAGCTTCTTGTACCAACCCAATACCTGAACACAATCTTTGTAACCATACTGCTTCCTTACTTGCATGAGTGGCTGCCATGTATTCAGATTCTATAGTCAAAAGTGCCACTACAGCCTGTCTTTTGCTCATCCAACTTA
>ML798716.1:9738-42833 GCA_009831015.1 Picea engelmannii | reverse complement strand
AAACTGAAAGTATCTAACAAACAACTTCAAAATCACAGTTCAAAACATGAAAGAAGTAATAGATGTTGAGTCGTATGAAATAGATGCACAGTCCATTGTACATGACAACATTGACGTGGTTTTTCATAGTAATGGATTTTTTAGATTGGATGCATTCTTGTCTACTGTAGGGGATTTCCTTTTCGATACATTTCAGGTTCTACTGTATTTTCTTTATTCATCAACCGACCTATGCAATGGATTGATATATTATTTCTTGGGCTATTTAAAAAATGGAGACATTGAGGCATTGGAGTCCTATGAATATGAACTGGAATCTAATTTTCTTCGGCAGTTGCATGGAATACATGATGTCGCTACTTTTTTTCAAAGATGTGGTTGTTTGCATCTCCAATTCTTCTTGCACATGAGAGGGGACTTTGGGGAGATACATTTTGTATACGGTGGTTTTCTAACTGTCTCAATATATCAATTGGAATATGGTCATTGACAAGAAAAACAAAATATCTACTATTCAACAAAACTGCATCTGACAATCCATATTGCATCTTGTTCCATGATGCCAATGTTGTGAGTGGTCATTATGAACCACTACTGTACAGACAAATGTCCATATGCAATGTTGAAGGAGATCATATTTACTTGTCCCTCATTTGCAAATACCTTGAATCGTAGTGGAAACAGATTATGCATCGCATAGATTGTCATGGTTTACAGCTTGAAACAAATGTTGTGTCTAGTTGTGGAGATAGTCTGTTCAATGCAATTTGATGTTTGGTAGAAATGGAGTTCGATGTGCAGTTGTTGTGGCTTTACACTGTGCATTCCTTTTACAATTCAATTATAGGCGACAACTAATAGGCTATTAGGTGCTTGCATCAACACCTTTCACCATATCTCCTAGAAAATATGTCGAAAGTTGGAAGTTGGCAGGAATACCTTGTAAACATGGCACTTCCATATGAAAAAGGGAATGTGCAGGGTTACAGATTCTATTTGCAATGGATGTCTATCATAGTCAGAGTAAATATCCAGGTCTGGTTGGCCTTGCCAGATGGAACTGTCCATTCCTGGTCTACTGATTCAAATTATGATCGAACAATTGACATCTTGTTGTTGAAAACAGATACAACACGTATCCATTATCAACCTTTTCTTGGACATATCAGTGGTTCAGGGTTGAATGTTCGTGCCACCCAAACTGCATGGAATCTGCATATGCGTGGCATGTTTATTTGTGAGAATGAAAATCCTCCCGTTTTCGATATGGCCATATGGGGCTTGAAAAAAAAATCCATGCATGAAATTCATCACAGTTGTGATGAGGCCATACAAGGCTTAAACAAAAAACGTAGAGTAAGTTATCATAACTTGAAGAAAGTTATGCGTAAAATTCATCCTAGTTGTGATGTGGCCATACAATGCTTAAACAAAAGACGTAGACTAAGTTATGAGAACCTAATTCAAAGTAAAATTCATCCCATTTTCCATCAGGTCATCATGCGCTTGGGCAAGAAACATAGAGTAAGTTACCACAACTTGAAAAAGTTCATGCGCGACAGAAAAAAATACATTGGCACTCTTCCTTTTAGAGAGAAACTCACATATCACAATCTAAAGAAATGTTTTTGTGAACAACACAACAGAAAAAGGTACGATCGTATATCCCATAATGGTCATGCAACTGTCACATTTTGTGGGCTAAAAGCAACACCATGCACTACTACCAATGAAAACCAGGAAACAATTTCTACCCATACTTCCCTGCGAAAGAAAAATGCAAGACAGGCTTGCATGAAACAAATTAAAGACACTCCTTCCATTGCATGTGCAATTTGTGAATAATTGAATTTCTCAAAAAACAATAAGTATTTCACACCTTATTTGCAAGAAGAATACCTCCGCTTGACAGTGCACAATAAACCATTTTCAAGTGGAAAAATTTGTCTTCCATGCAAACGGTCGCTTGAAAATGGAAAATTGCCATAGTTTGCAACCCTTGACCAAATAAGATGTAACACACCACTACCAAATGTAAGTGCACTTACGAAACTTGAGGAGAGACTTTTTTCTCTGTGAATTTCATTTTCACAAATCAGGCCTTGGGGCTATAAACGACCCCAGATGGGCTTAACATGATCAATTATTAATGTGCCTATTCATCTAGATGTTGTGCAAAAATCCTTGCCACAATTCATTAGCGATACAATGACAATTGTTCTGGCTCTGAAAAGATGCTTGCAATACAAAAATGCCTATTAGTGATCAGTAGGATCTTTTAATGACTATGGTTGAGTTTTAATTTTGCATGCTTTAATTAACCATTTGAGAAACTTAATTAAAGAATGAGGAAAAGAGAGGAATTATGACAGCCATATACACATGCAGATCTGAAATGAAATAATAGACAACAAACCATAACACGAGAATTGATAACGGAGTTCAACACAACTTTGCCTACGTCTCAGGGCCTTTGTCTCTGTGTGGGAGGCTTCTTTATTTCTATTCAAAAGATCAAAAGTACATCGAAGTAGTGCCAATTAGGCTACAAGACTAATCTGTTCATGTTCTTCCAGATCTCTAGAACCCTGCAAAGAAAACGACATGCAAAACGGACGTCCGGAGCTCCCAGAAATGGCCCGCAAGCGTCTGCTCCTCAATAGCTTCCCTGCATAAAAATGGCTTTGGCTTGGATTCCCTTCAACATATCTCTTCTCTGAATGTCCTCCATGGCCTCAAAAAGGCCTAGTTTATATAGATTTGAAGTTGGTTATCCATCCCAAACTTCCTCCCAAAATTTGGGCTCCAAAAATGCCCAATATCTCCCAAAAATGGAGAAAATCCATTAAAACAGGAATAATAATCAAATAAAATCCCAAAACTTAGACAAAAAACCCATTTTTGAATAAAATTAGGGCGCAACCCCTTTGGCACATGCTCCTGGTCATATGGGAGGCGGCCATGTGGCTAGGCGCTTCACTGGTTGTGTGTTGGCCCCCCTCTGCTGGATCTTGGTCATCGGTGTGTGCATAGGACCGGGGCTAACAACCATAACCCCCGTGCCCTTTCCGTTTGGTTAGGTCCAGGTCACATGGGATTCCTCACGACCTGTGGCTAGTGCCTATCCCTTTACTCCCTACGATCGTGGTCATGTGGTACTTTTTGTTGAAACGTGGGCTGGGGATAAGCCCCAACCCTTTCCGCCTCCAACCGAACCTTACATCAAATTCAAATACAAACATTGCCACATACATGTTAAGAACTAACAGTGGCCTAGGTGGTTAGCCCGGTCCTACCAGTCCATTTCTCGGAGGAGAGGTCGGGGGTTCAACCCACGGTGAAACCATATAATTTTACATAAACCACAAACCAACCACAGGGTGCCACATGGAAGCCCATGACTCAGCCACATGGCACCTCAACACCCAACCAAAAATTGACAAGTGTTGAATACCGAATGGTCCACATTCCCTGCCACCGTACCTGCCCAGTCACCTACTGACATCATCCTGTGCCATGTGTCACCCTTACAGTGGTGACACGTGTCACCCATAGATTGGTCCAATTATACCTGTCATTCTCCATCACCTGCGACATGTCATCACCAGAAGATGCTACATCAACTAGATGGTCATACAACCTGTACAGTCAACTTGCCACGTGGCACTATACGGACTGTACAGTCATCCCCTTTTTTTTTGCCTGTTTTGGTTTTCGGACAGAACGCGATATCTTTCGCATACGGAGCCCGTTTGACGAAGTAAATATATGTCCAGAATCAGGAAGACGAGACGGACACAATGGCACTAGTTTCGTTGGATTCCAAGCACTTTCATTATTGAGACTTTTTGAGCCCTGTCAGGCTTCTGGATCTGATTCTGGATCACACCTCCCCACTAAAAGACCTTTTGGTCCCCAAAAGGTTACTGACCAGTCAAAAAGCTCGGGATAGGCCACCCGTCTTGTTCTCTATCTCTGAACTCTGTTCTGTGCACCTATCTCATCAAGATCAACTATAACACGATCATGAGAACTGACAGTATATTGTTAGCCATTTGAACCCTGTTACATCTTACTGAAGCCACTATCATCCATGTAGAAAACATTACTAATGACAGTATCAAGAAGATGACTGCAAATGAGCTGATATACTTGAGATATTTGCATGACATGAGCTTATCTTGAAGCAACTTATGATTGATTTTCCATTCAACAATCATTTCTTGTTCTTTCTTAAGATCGATTACTTCATTTGAAACAATTATTGGTTTTTTGCTTGCTTGCACTGCCTTCTTTAATTGTTCCATTGTTTGAAGTGTTTTATTTTCTTTAATGTGATGAGCATGAACCACATAATCTTGACCTGCTTTAGTGAATTGATATTGATTCTTTGTCCTGCAGAAGATTGCTTTACGATCATATAAATATGGACTACCTAAGACCATTCCACATTCTCTTAATGGCACTAGATCACATGTTACTTCGTTCACATACTTAGATGAAATTGAAAATTTGATTGTGCACTGCTTTGTTATGTGCATTTGATGATGATTGCTTATCCATTTAAGTGTCTAAGGCTTATGATGTAGTTGTGTTTTTAACCCCAATTGCTTAACCAATTCTTATGAGATTAGATTACATTGAGATCCACTGTCGATTAATGTGTCTATCTTAGTGTGTCACATGATTACCCTTATATGAAACAACTTGCTTCTACAATCAATGTCTTCATCAATTTTACCTGTCATACCAACCAATGAAATCTTTGATTCATCACCTGAATCCAATCCCAAGTCTGTGGGTTTTGTTGTCGTTGCCACTATCTACATTCCCTTCTTTTCTTTGAACCACTTTGGCCTCTTCTTGGGATGAAACTGCCAACATCTGTCCTCATAATGTCCCTCTTTCTTGCAATGCTTGCAAGAGGGATTTCCTTCCTTGTCACTGCATTTGCATTCTTTCCATGCCTTTTCCTCTTGTCCTCTTTCCTTGAAGACGATGATTCCCCTGACACACTTGTTTTCCCTGCTTCAATATACGTAGCTTGAACAGAAACCTCATCAAGGTTAGTGGGTCCAAACATGAAAACAATGTTTCTAATATGTGCAGGTAAACCTCCTATATACTTCATAAGAGTTTCTTGTGTTTGTAAAGGGATATCTAACATTAATGCCATTTTTCAAAATCCATCGGTGTATTCTTTCACTGTTTGTCATTTTCTTAGTTTTAAAGATTGTCATTCAATTAATTCTTTTTCTTTATAACCCAAAGGATAGAATTGTTTCCTAAGTGCCAAAATGAAATTCTTCGATGATGGAAATACATTACCCACTTGTTGTGTTCCCTTTTGCAGCTTACTTTGCCACCAGATGAGAGTTGTACCTGCAAGCCTCAAAGATGCCAACTTGATTTGTGTGGCCTCATCTTTGATCTATTGCACACTGTAGTATACCTCCATCTGCCTGATCGAATTGTCAAGTTTTTCTGCATTTACTTCACCATCATATATGGGCAAATCAAATTTGACATCAAGTTTTAACAATGGCATTTCACGTTTATTCTTATGAACATTTTTCTTTCCATTAGATTTAGAACTTGAACTTGAAGAAGAAGGAGAAGAAGGAGGTGTTGATGGAGGTGAAGGATTAATCTGAGGATGGTCCTCTTCCTCTTCACTTTTTCCCTTTGAAGATTCACCCAAAACTGGTCTCTTTCGTTCTAGGTAATCCTCATACAAAACTTTCACCATCTCCGACATAGCAAGGAATGTTTTCCGGAATTCTTTCTCATCCTGATAAATCCCTTCTTCCGATGCCATCTTCTCACTGTGAGAAGCTCTCTTTCTCAATCCAATTAATGGATTCTTTGCAACAAGCTCGCCTTCACCACACTGTAGCTTTTCCCTGGTTAACATGCAAAACTCAAATCCAAACGTCAACTAGCTCTGATACCACTTGATCCGTAGGATCTTTTAATGACTATGGTTGAGTTTTAATTTTGCATGCGTTAATTAACCATTTGAGAAACTTAATGAAAGAATGAGGAAAAGAGATGAATTATGACAGCCATATACGCATATACATATCTGAAATGAAATAATAGACAACAAACCATAACACGAGAATTGATAATGGAGTTCGACACAACTTTGCCTACATCTTCGGGCCTTTGTCTCTGTGGGGGAGGCTTCTTTATTTCTGTTAAAAAGATCAAAAGTATATCGCAGCAGTGCCAATTGTCTACAATACTGATTTGGTCATGCTCTTCCAGATCTCTAGAACCCCGCAAAGAAAACGACACGCAAAACGGACGTCTGGAGCTCCCAGAAATGGCCCGCAAGCATCTGCTTCTCAATAGCTTCCCTGCATAAAAATGGCTTTGGCTTGGCTTCCCTTCAGCATATCTCTTCTTTGACTGTCCTCCATGGCCTCAAACAGGCCTGGTTTATATAGATCTAAAGTTAGTTATCCATCCCCAACTTCCTCCTAAAATTTGGACTCCAAAAATGCCCAATATCTCCCAAAAATGGAGAAAATCCATTAAAACAGGCATAATAATCAAATAAAATCCCAAAACTTAACCAAAAAACCCATTTTTGAATAAAATTAGGGCACAGCCCCTTTGGCGTGTGCTCTTGTTCATATGGGAGGCGTCCATGTGGTCGAGCGCTTCACTGGTTGTGCGCTGCCCCCCCCTCTGTTGGCTCTTGGTCATCAACGTGTGCATAGGATCGAGGCTAACAACCATAACCCTCGCTCCCTTTCCATTTGGTTAGGTTCAGGTCACATGGGATTCCCCGCGACCTACAGCTAGTGCCTGTCCCTTTACTCCTCGCGGTCGTGGTCATGTGGTACTGCTTGTTGAACCATGGGCTGGGGCTAATCCCTGGCCCTTTCCACCTCCAACCGAACCTTACCTCAAATTCAAATACAAACATTGCCACATACATGTTAAGAACTAACAATGGCCTGGGTGGTTATCTCGGTCCTGCCAGTCCATTGCCCGGAGGAGAGGTAGAGGGTTTGACCCACGGTGAAACCATATAATTTTACATAATCCACAAACCAACCACAGGGTGCCATGTGCCAGCCCATGACTGGTCCATGTGGCACCTTAACACCCAACCAAAAACAACCAAGTGTCGAATGTCAGATGGTCCACGTTCCCTGCCACCGTACCTACCCAGTCACCTGTTGATGTCATCCCGTGCCACGTGTCACCCTTACAGTGGTGACATGTGTCACCCATAGATTGGTTCAACTGTACCTATCATGCTCCATCACCTGCCATGTGTTGTCACCAGAAGCTGCCACATCATATGTATGGCCATACAACTTGTACAATCATCTTGCAACTTGTACAATCAGCTTGCCACGTGGCACTATACGGACTGTACAGTCATCCCCTTTTTTTTGCCTGTTTGGGTTTTCAGACAGAACGTGATATCTTTCGCATATGGAGCCCGTTTGACGAAGTAAATATATGGCCAGAATCAGGAAAACGAGACGGACGCAATGGCGCTGGTTTCGTCAGATTTCAAGCACTTTCATTTTTTAGCCCTTTTGAGCCCTGTCAGGCTTCTGGATCCGATTCTAGATCAATTAGACAAGCAAAGTGTGTGTGCATGTTGTTATGAAAGAATTAAATGAATTATGTTCTAGGGCCCTGTACAAATCACATAACATTTCTATAAATGACAACTGGAACAATGTTTTTGTAGAAGAGGATGCCAACTCTGCAGAGACTCTCAAAAATCCTACTGAATTTGATACAAGTGATGAATCGGAGAATGAAACACCTGCTGAGACATTGGTGCATGGATTCACTGATTCACAGTGCATTCGTGACTTGCAAGACAATATTGTCAAAATTGCACCTGCTGAGGGGCAACTTCCTCTTGGAATATTAAAGGACAAATTTGTTGAGGAAATTAACTTTCCAACACTATTCTATGGAGATCCACATGCCACTGATATTACATAATGATTCAGTTGTCATAAAATAGTTTGATGGGAGATGCTACATTCTAGCGATTACTTCTCCTGTCACATAACAAATTTGTTTTTCAAAACAATGCGCATAATAATAGAGCAAGTTCTCTCCTACATGTGGGTCTGAATAAGAAAAGGCCAGTTACAAGGAAGAAAGTTGTTGGCCAAGGATGTCAAGTACAAAATAAACCTAGAAAAATTTATGAAATATGATATTGGATACATAGATTTCAAAAACATTCGCACCTCTCTTGACTATTTGCAACAAAACAAAAAAACAATTTTTGCAATGATCCGACAATTGGGCCCGCCAATAGTTTTCATCACATTTACAAGTGCAGAGCATTGTTGGGATCCATTGTTAGCTATCGTATCTGACATGCATAAGCACAGGAAACATAAAAAACAAACCAATACACTGGAAAATAATGACATTGACTACCTCATAAGAAAAGACCCAGTGACATGTAATCGCTACTATAGACATAGAATAAATGCTTTGAGACAATTTATATGCTATGATGAAATATTTTTCGAAAAATATCAGACAACTTTTTTGTGACTGAATTCCATAATAGGGGAAATGAACATGACCACGTACTGTTGTGGATAGAGGGTGCACCAGTCTATGGAGATGATAACAATTCAGAGATCGAACAATTTGTGGACAAATACATAACATGCAACACAGAGCATTTGGATCCATAACTTTTCAAAGTCCATAGACATTACCATACAAGAAATTGTAGAAAATGAAAAAACTCGCATTGAAGATACAAATTTCCCGTGTCACCAATGAGAGCTACAAGAATCATAGAGCCACTTAGTTTAGAGGACAATGTTGTTGTTGAGAAATCTAAATCCTTGTTCACATTTCAAGAACAAGGAGAATTTGACGAGCTGATGAGCTATGATGCCTTCTCGACAGAGCTAAATCTATCAGAAGATGAGTACATCCAAGCCATACAATGTACACTTAAGAAACCAACAATTTTCCTTAAACGAAAACTTTCCCATATTTGGAACAACAGTTTATCCAAGGACATGCCAGTTATGTGGAAAGAAAATACAAATGCGCAGTACATGCTCAATGCATATGCTGCAACATCATATTGTACGTCGTATATGACAAAGGTTGACAAATCTATGACAAGTGCATTCAAAAGAATACACAAAGAACATGAAATAAGTCATATTGATGCCATACAAATGATACACACACTTGGAAATATATTGCTTAATCTTCAACAAATGTCTTCTCAGCAAGTAGTTCACATTGCACTTTCCCTGCCCCTCACTTGTAGTTCAAGAACAATGCACATCTCCACTTGAAAAATGCACATTTGTGAATAAACCACCGGTTTTGCTAGAACAAGAGCCTGTCAATTCAGAAGACATGCTATGTCGCTCTATTGTTGATTATTACCTCCAGCGTCCATCTTCTATTAGTCATATCTTCTTAGCCGAATTCGTATTGCATTACACAAAAAATGGTGCACCCATATCAAAAAGAAAAAAACCCTCTATGATACGATTTGTCAAATGCAATAAACATTCTGAATATGAAAACTATTGTAGATAAAACTGCTGTTGTACGTTTCGTTCGATGAAAACAGAGAGGCATTAAAACATAACTTCTCTACATGGGAGGCTGCGTATGTTGCCTCTGAGACTATAGTGCACATCAATGAAGCTAGATTTACCTACAATGTTAATCCAACATGGGGTGATCTAGAAATTGCAGTTAATGAGATAGAAAACCATGATGATCTCAATGAGACATTCACAAACCGAAAAACAACCAGAACTCCTTCCGAGTCCTATGAATTATAAGTGGATTTGCCTCATCCTCCAACAGGTTGAAGTGAAAAACATATCAAACTTGGTTTTCAAGTCACAAAACATCCTTTCCTAATTGAAAATAATGAATACCACAGAATAAGACATCTGTTGAATCGAGAAAAACAAGCAATTCTAAAGGACATTGCTCTTAAAAAATGCTTGAACATGGATAGCCATGTGCACTTGTTCCTTATAGGCAGAGCAGGAACATGCAATACATTCGTAGTGAAAGAATTGTTCCAAATTCTTATATGAATTTATGATTCAAACAATTCCTCTGATCTTATGAAACCAAAAAGCCTAATAGCTGCATACATAGGAAAAACTGCATATAATGCAGGTAGAATAACAATCCACTCTACATTTTTAATGCCTTTTAACAAGTCATAGCTTCTTCCACTTAGCAAGGAAACCTTGGATACATTGTCTAAGCTTTATGAGGAACTCCAACTTGTCTTTATAGATGAAGAATATTTGATTGTAAGTCGGTTCTTGTATTCCATTGACAACCAACTAAGAAGCATAAAACATGTGCACACAAAATACTTTAGAAACATTGACATGATATTCTATAGGGATCTTTACCAGGCACAACCCATCCAAGATTATTTGATATTTGAACAACCTACCATTAACATGGAAACAATGAACCATGACTTCTGGAGAGACAATATTAAATGATTTGAATTTCATACTACAATGCACTAGATAGATGAAACATTCATTGCAATTATGAATAGAATGCACACAAAAAGCCAAACATATGATGACTTAACATATATCAATTCGAGGTGCTTGTGACCTGCACGAACAAACCTAACGTTCCCTTACCTGTTCTACAGAAATAAGGATGTTACAATGCATAACAACCACATGCTATCGGTGATTCCTGATGATGATATCATCATCAATTCAATTGACCTGGAGGAAGACAACCATGGAAATGTGCCACGTCATGAACATACAACCACTTTACCTTTGCATCTTGTCCTCAAATTAGAAATGCTAGTTGAAATATATGCCTATAACTATGATTCACAAGATGGCTTGGTCAATGGTGCAGATGGAATATTGAAAGGCTATACGAAAAAAAAAAAAAAAACTTGATGTCCTTTGGATTAAGTTCCATGAACCGCATATAGGCAAGCGAAAAGTAACCAAGTTGTCTTATCTATATAATTCAAACACTGGAAATGATTGGACACCTATTTTGCGAATATCAAATCGATTATCGATATCAACAAAGACAATTTGACTAAAGATTCGATAACATTTTCTGATTAAACTTGCATGTGCATGTACAGTCAATAGCTCACAAGGACTAACATTTGATAATGTTGCATTTCAGCTTGCTGGAATTTGGATACATGGACTTGCATACACAACAATGTCCTGTGTCAGAAGCATAGACTCCTTGTATTTACTAAGTCCTCTTACAAAATATAAATTCAAAGTGAAACAAAAAGTTGATATTGAAATAGAATGACTAAAGACCACCGCAAAATGGAAACTGTACTATGATTACCAATTCATACAAACAAATTCATTTGTATCAATTCTCTCGCTTAACACACACAGCTTAAATGCACACATGGATGATATAATCAATGACTATGATACAATGCAATCCGATATTCTGTGCTTGAAGGAAACATACATGGCATTATGCATGCAAAACAAACAATTCCCAAATCACAATCGCATATCAAGTTACATTACACATGGGGTGATGATATTGATGAAAAAACATGTACCAATTTTGGACCATATACATATCGAAGAAAAGAATGTTGAGGTGGTGCTTGCAATTTTTTTTTTCCATGAAATAGAAGTTGCAATATTGAATCTGTATGTTGCTCCCCATGCAACATTCTCCAACATAGTAGATGTTATTTCCAATGCATTGGGCCATTTGCATCTGAACAAACCCATTGTAATTGTAGGAGATTTTAATATTGACATGCTACAAAATAATGGTAGAACAAAAGAATTGAAAAATTAGATTTGCAAATACAATCTTCGCTTTCTTTTGAACAACAAAAGCCATCTGCAAAACACACTTATTGACCATGTCTGGTCGAATATGCCCATTCCTCAATACAATATGTTTATCTTAGACACATATTGGTTTGATCATAATACAATTGGTATTTCACTTGAATTATGAGATATACATCAAACATGTTGCAAAAAAAAAACCAAAAAAAAACCAGTTATCCAGCTTCTTAGTTTTCCCCGATTTCTACACATATTGGTCTGGTCACCATATAGTTGGTGTTGTACTTGAATTATAAAATATACATTGTGCAAAAAAAAAGAAAGGCACATCCTTCTAAAAACTATTTGTTACTCTATTTAGCTTATTCTATTTTTTTTAGTATATGTACATAGTACTTGCCTTTTACTTTACATGTTAACTTATATTCATATCCATTTTTTTTGTACTTTTCTTCATAGAAACAAATAGGAAAACTAGAAGGCACAAATAACTCCTAACCAGAGATGTAGAGGAATCCATGCAAAGGTGCGTTTGTTTCTGCCCGTGTTCCATATTAAATAGTTTTTCATTTACTTTGTATGTATTTGTTGAACTTGTTTGCAGCTGTTTTTTTTTTATTTTTTATTTTGCGCCTCCTTCGACACTCCATATCTTCCTCTACATTCACTTGTCTTCATGTGTGTAATACATATTCAATATTGAGTTAGACATTCCCGGACTCCATTTGTCAATTTGTATATCATAGAACTCCAAATGGTGTTTGGAGGACACAGAACAATAGAAGTGCATTGTTGAGGCATCCAACCCATAGGTCCGCTTGTCAATTTATATATCGTGCAACTCTGGCTGCTATTTGAAGGACACAGAACATCAAAGGCCCAATTTAGGGCCCTCCATCTCGCAAGTCTGTGATCGGAAAAAGTCCCTAAGTATATCGTGCAACTCTAAGTGTTATTTGCAAGACACAGAACATTAGAAGCCCAATTTAGGGCCTTCCAACCCGCAAGTCCGCGATCCAATAGAAGTACAATGTTGAGCCAGCCACCCAACAAGTAGACTTGTCAATTTGTATATCGCACAACTATGGGTGTTATTTGTAGGACATGAAACATTAGAGGCCCAATTTACAGCCCGCCAACCCTCAAGTCCGCGATCCAAAAGAGTAGCTAAGTAGGGAATAAGGGATCTGTACATATTTAGTATGTATTGATTGTTTTTGGGAGCCCACTAGCCATGGAGTCTGTCTGTCAATTTGTATATCGCAGAAATCACTATGTTGAGCCGGCCAGCCCACAAGTCCTCTTGTCAATTTGTATATCGCGGAGTTGTGGGTGGTATTTGCAAGGCACAGAACAATAGAGGCTCATTTTTTAGCCTATGGGTGCTATATGTATATCGTGCAACTATGGGTGCTATTTGCAGGACATGGAACATTAGAGACCCAATTTACAGTAGGCCAGCTACAAGCCCATGATCCAAAAAAGTGGCTAAGTATGGAATAAGGGATTTGTACATATTTAGTATGTATTGCTCGTTTCTGGAAGCCCGCCAGCCATGGAGTCCGTTTGTCAATTTGTATATCGCAAAAATCACAAGAAATACAATGTTGAGCCAGCTAGCCCACAAGTCCACTTGTCAATTTGTATATCATGGAGTTCTGGGTGCTATTTGTAAGGCACGAAAAAATAGAGGCCCATTTTTTAGGCTATAGGTGCTATTTGTATATCGCACAACTATGGGTGCTATTTCCAGGAAACAGAACATTAGAGGCCTAATTTATAGCCCGCCAGCCCACAAGTCCACGATCCAAAAAAGTGGCTAAGTATGGAAAAAGGGATCTGTACGTATTTAGTATGTATTGCTCATTTCTGGGAGCCCGCTAGACCTGGAGTCTATCTGTCAATTTGTATATCGCGGAAATCACTAGAAGTACAATGTTGAGCCAGCCAGCCCGCAAGTCCACTTGTCAATTTGTATATATCAGAGTTCTGGGTGCTATTTGTAAGGCAGAAAATAATAGAGGCTCGTTTTTTATCTCGCTAGCTCGAGAACCCACAATCCAAAAAGTGTACATGCTCTATAAAATCTCAGCCACCCCGCAAGTCCACCAGTCAATTTGTATATTACGAAAATTTGGGTTCTATTTGTATGACATGGAACAATAGAGGCCTATTTTTTTATCCCTCCAACTCGAGAACCCGCGATCCACAAAGTGGCCAAGTATGGAATGTGATATCCATACATGTTCTATAAAATCTCATGTCCATACTTTATAAAGTTACATATTTAGTTTTTCCTGGTTTCTACACATACTGGTTTGGTCACCACACAATTGGTGTTGCCCATGAGTTATGAAATATGCACTATGAGTCTGACCGAGCCCTTTTGTTTCCTTAACCTATTTTATGCCTGCAGGTTCCTCACTATGCATTATCAAACTCTCGTTCCATGTTTTTTGAGTGTACATCTTACATCCAAAACTTGGTAATCCATGGCTATGCTCGCGGGTTCTGAGATGGCGGAGTGGAAGATTTGATGTCCATCTAATCTTGCACCCGAGACTTCGGTGATCTACAATTGGACCCGGGCTCGAAGGTTGCGCCTCATTTTCTAATTTTCTTTAATTAAATTGTACAATATCAATATTTATTATTATTAATTTAGTACTTGAAAATAATGTTTTTAGATAATGTTAGCTATATAACATATATGTTATATGTTATACATGTAGACAATCACAATCTTGAACCCGCCGGTCCTGGAGTCCATCTATCAATTTGTATATCATGAAACTCCCAGTGCTGCGTGGAGGACACGAAAAAATAGAAGTGCAACATTGAACGGGCCAACCCGAAGTCCACCGATTAATTTGTATATCACAGAAGTATGGGTTCTATTTCTAGGACACAGAACAATAGAGGCCCAATTTTCAGCCCACCAGCTCGAGAACCCTCGATCCAAAAAGTGGATAAGTATGGAATGACAGATCTTTGCATGCTCTATAGAATCTAATATCCATACTTTCTAAAGTATATATTTAGTATGAACTATTCGTTTGTCGGAAAACTTCTAGGCCCAAAACTGGCGGATACACGTGTTCAGATTTCCACTTACTTTTATATCACCATCCTGGTCATTCTCTTGCTTGTTTGATATTGTATAGATTGCATGTAATATGTATTACATATTACATGTAATGTGTAATACATACTCAATTTTGAGCCCTCCAGTCGTGGAGTCCGTCTGTCAATTTGTATATCACTGAACTCCGAGTGCTGTTTGGAGGAAACAGACCAATAGAAGTACAATGTTGAGCCAACCAGACCTAAATTCACTACTCAATTTGTATATCATGCAACTCTAGGTGTTGTTTGAAACACACAGAAAAATATAGGCCCAATTTGACTCCGGCAGCCCGGGAACCCACGATCCAAAAAGTGGCCAAGTATGGCATGAGGGATCCGTACATGCTCTATAGAATTTGATATCCATACTTTATAAAAGTACATATTTAGTATGGATTAATCATTCCTCAGAAAATTTCTAGGCCTAGAACTGGTGGATACATGTGTTCAAATTTCTACTTACTTTTATATCGCCAGCCCGACCGTCCGCTTGCTCGTTTCATATTGTACATATTAAATGTAATATGTATTACATATCACATGTAATGTGTAATACCTATTCAATTTTGATCCTGCCAGTCCTGGAGTCCGTCTGTGGATTTGTATCTCGAGGAAATCCAACTGTTGTTTGGAGGACACGGGATAATAGAAGTGCAATGTTGAACCAGCCACCCCATTCGCAAGTCTGTGATCCAAAAAAATGGCTAAGTATGAAATAAGGGATCTGTACATGCTCTATAAAATGTCATGTCCATAGTTTATAAAAGTACATATTTAGTATGTATTGCTCCTTTCTCAAAGCTCGCAAATGCTAGAGTTCGTCTATCAATTTATATATCACGGAACTCAATAAAAGTAAAATTTTGAGCCAACTAGCCTACAAGTCCGCTTGTAAATTTGTATATCACAGAATTTCGGGTGCTATTTGTAATGCACAGAACAATAGAGGCCCATTTTTTGAGCCCACTAGCCTGAGAACCTGTGATCCAAAAAGTGTACATGCTCTATAAAATCTTAGCCAGCCTGCAAGTCCGCCTATCAATTTGTATATAGAGGAAATCTGGGTACTATTTGTAGGACACGAAACAATAGAGGCCTATCTTTTAGCCCACCAGCTCGAGAACCCGCGATCCAGAAAGTGGCCAAGTATGGACTGTAATATCCCTACATTCTCTATAAAATCTCATGCCCATACTTTATAAAGGTAGATATTTAGTTTTCCTTTCTTTGTACACATACTGGTGTGTTCATGACACAGTTGGTGTTGCACATGAATTATGAGATATGCACTAGGAATCCAACCGATCACTTTCGTTTCCTTAACCAATTTTATGCCAGCGTATTTTCTGCTATGCATTATCGAACTCTTATTCCCCATGTTCCAAGTATACATCTTGCATCCAAAACTTGGGTAATCCATGTCTATACTCATGGGTTCCCAAATGACGGAATACCACATTTCATGTCCATCTATATCTCTACATCACAAGTCCTACCGAACACCATTCGTTTTCATAGTTAACGAATTTTATGCTTGTGGGTTCCTTTGTGGGTGCCATCCAACTCTCATGCCTCATGTGCATGGTTTACATTCTTCTGCCCGAAACTTCGGTGATCTATACATGTAGACAATCACAATCTTGAACCCACTGGTCCTGGATTTTGTCTGTCAATTTTTATATCGCGGAACTCTTGGTGCTATTTGTAGGAAACAGAACAATAGAGGCCCAATTTTGAGCCCGCTAGCTCGAGAACCCATGATCGAAAAAGTGGTGATCCATACAGACTTTATAAAGGTGCATATTTAATTTTCCCTCATTTATACACATACTGATTTGGTCACCACACAGTTGGTGTTGGACATGAATTATGAAATATACACCATGAACCTGATCGAGTGCTTTCGTTTCCTTATCCAATTTTATGGCCGTGAATTCGTAGATACGCCTTATCGAACTATCATTCCCCATGTTTTGAGTGTACATATTCCATCCAAAACTTGGAAAATCCAAGTCTATGGTCAGGGGTTCCTAGATGACGGAGTGGCAGCTTTCATGTCCATCTATATCTCTACATGACGAGTCCAACCGACCGCCATTCCTTTTCATAGTTCATGAATTTTATGGCCATGGGTTCCTTTGTTGGTGCCATCCAGCTCTCATGCCCCATATGTGCAGTATACATCTGATGCAGGAGCATCGTCAACGCCAAGCAAGCTTGGGGCAAGTGCAACACATTTTGAGCACATGATAAATTGTTTAAAAACTTTTGAAGATTGGATGCACCAAACTTAAATGTGATAGTTAAGGAAAGGCATACTAATATAATGTAATCATACCTTGAGTGACCCGCTCTCGTCTGAAGGACTAAGAGGTCATTTATGTTATTAGGTAGCTTTAATGCATAGATTAGACATCTTAGAATGAGAGAGGGAAACAGAATATAGACACCCTCATTGTATTGTTGTAGATATAGAAGAGAACGGAGAAGAGAAAAAAAAAATAGATAGAGAAGAACATTACCAGGAGAAGAGCACACAGAGCTGAGAAAAAGAAACTGTGTTTGAGAAAACACCCATGTACAGAGATTTGAGTTAATAGAAGAAGTCTTTAATTCAAATTCATGGCATTGTATTTGTTTCTTGTATGTGTATGTTGAATGGTATGTTCATGGTTTTACTCTTCGTGTCATGCAATTTCTTTTATGCTATGTATGAGTGATTTCTTGTCAAATGTTTGAAATCTGAGAGGAAAGGGTAATGGAAATGAGTTTCAATTGTTTCTCTATCTGAGTAAGGATTCCTGCAAGGAATGCAGTTGAATAGTCCGCAAGGTGCGCATTGACAAAGGATTCAAAGACTTGTCTTTGGAATTGTCAGACGAGATAGCTTTTGTTCTCATTTCCTCTGAAGGGAAGATTTGACACAGGAGTTGTGCAAGGTGTGCACAGACCAATCTTGAATACAGGGTCTGAAAAAATTGAGAAACCATTGAAGGTTTTCCACAAGGAGTGTGTGCAGGAGGTTTTTGCAAGATTCAAAGTTGGGAATAACCTCAGAAGGATTCAAACCTGTGAAGTCGTTGAAGGAAAGAGAAGCAGATGACCGAAATTCTCTGTGGAGAATTCGCAAAGTCTCATGAGTCGTTAGATCTCACGAAGGTGTAGGGGAGCTACGACGAGTATTCCAAAAAGGTTCGAGCTCAGAAGATTGTGAGTCGTTGGATCCTCACTTAGATACCCATCATCCGTTCGATCTGACAGGAGTTGCACGGGGTTTAAACCCTCGCAAGTAGAGCGAAGGTCCCAGAAAGGTGTCGAGATATCGAGGTGTCGGGGTTCGAGATATCGGAAGTCCTGTGGACAAGAGATCAGGTAAATCCACGGCGAAAACAGATCAGAACCGCCCATTAGTTGAGACACGTGGCAGAGATTGGGAGTCATCGACATATCAGAAGTGTAGAGACCAAGAGTTTGAGACTTTATAAGTCCCAAACCAGCGAAAGAATCATAGTCGTTGATCAAAGGAAGGACGCATGTCACGCGACCATCCAATTCGGAGATCCGGACACTGGGACTCACATAGGTGAGTGTTTTTGAATCCACATTAGGCAAAGTCTGAGATTTGATCTGGACCGTCCATCCATTTGGGATGTGTGGCAGAAATCCGAGAATTTGGGGTTCAACATTTCATGAATCCTGAAGACAGAAAGCATGGACATTTCAGAATTGTGAAGTCCGAAACCCCGATAAGGAGGAAAGTTCTATTGTGGGGCCAACTGTCATCATATCAGAAAATTGGAACTCGAGGGATAGGAAGCCCCGACAACAAATTCCTTTCGGCATTTGAAACCCCGAAGTTCTGAGGGAGATCAGGGACTGTTGGTCTAGTAGATGATCACGATCGTTGATCGTGTTTAAGGAAGAAAGGGGTTCCTAGTTGACGTCATATCGGGATTCAGAGGATCGGGGATCCTGAGGACAAGAGGTCCAATACATTTCGACATCCAAAAAACTGAAATCCTGAAAGGTCATATAAGGGGAGGTCATATGGACCAAAAGTCTAGCCCAGGGGCTAACTGAAGTTAAATCATCTCGGGATATCGAATATCGGGAAATCGGGAAGACAAAGGTTTGCGACATCGGGGATTGCGAAACCCCAATTTTATTTTTTGTTGTGAACGGAAAGTGATCGGGCCTAAAGCCTGTAAGGACCAGAGAAGCCCTGTGGGTTGATTTTAGTAGAGATTCCGAGGAGGAATCAAAGAGCCACTTCGGATCTAAGGTGGAATTATAATGATCCTTAAGACTGGGAGTTCAGCCGAGAATCTTTGCCGAGGCAGAGGGTGCGTCTATGTCAGGTTTGGTATCAGAGCCTAGAAAGGGTTCTTTGCTTTCTGTAGCAAGGAAAAGGAAAATTCGCCATGCTTCCAAGAAGAAGGGACATGCAAACACCCGATCTGCTAGAGGAAAGGGAAATACCAAGAAGAAGAGGTACGTAGGTGCCTGACCCATCCATGGCAAGAGAAATGCGTGATTTACGCACCAGACTTGAGGACATGGAGACAACACAGAGACACACAGTTGGTATTGGGGATCTTAGTGATTCCGAAAGTGAGAATGAAGTTGAACATGAAGAAGAAGAAGTTTCAGTGGAAGATGTCGCAAATGAACGCTTGATTAGAGCTGTCGCAAGTATGGGTGCTAGGCAAAAAATGGACATCCCAGTTTATGAGGGAAACCTGGATGCTGAAGAGCTTCTAGATTGGATTAGAGCTCTGGACACTTATTTCGACTACGAAGATGTCGAGGAAGACAAGAAGGTCAGACATGCCGTCACAAGGTTGAAAGGACATGAAGCATTGTGGTGGGATGAACTACAACCTAACAGACACTGCAAAGGCAAGAAAAAAATCAAGAGTTAGAATAGGATGATTGCGAAGATGAAGGAAAAATTCATTCCCAGAGACTATCAGATTACTTTGTTTCGAAGAAAGAAAAATTTGAGACAGAAGCTGATGACAGTGAAGGAATATACCGAAGAATTCTACAGGCTGAACATCAGGGCAGGTCATTGGGAAAGCGATGATGAAAAGGTTGCCAGGTACATGAATGGTCTGAGATATGACATTCAGGATGAGATGAGCATGGTAACCATCCGAATGGTGGAAGATGCTTATCAGATGGCTCTAAAGGCTAAAGAGAATCTGAGCCGAAAGCAGGGTCAAAGAGGCTGAGGCAGAAGTCAAGCCAGGGGAAAATTAGTTGTCCAAGATAAAAATCATAAACCCAAGGAGGACTGGAACAAACCTCAGGCTTGAACTGAAAGAGGGGGAACCTCACAGCAAGGGAAATATGTTGAACAGAGAGGGCAGCATGCCGAACAAAGAGGAGAATATGCGAATAATAATATTTTTCCTCATACTGGAGGTAGAAGAAGAGAAAGAGGTGGAGTAATAAAGTGCTTCACGTGTGGAAAGAATGGACACAAATCTTATGAATGTCCAAATAAGAAGAAAGAGAGTGGAGAGACTCACATTGCATAAGCACAAAGGTAGAATGTTGAGGCAGAAGATGTTGAAGGCGGAAGATCGTTGATGATGTGAAAAGTTCTTTTGACACCAGAGAACGAGGTGGAGAGTCCAGTACAGAGAAACAAAATTTTTCGGACTACTTGCAAAACCAAGGATAGGGTATGCAAGGTCATTATGGACAGTGGTAGCACAGATAATCTCGTTTCAACAAAGATGGTAGAAAAGCTGGAGCTGGAGACGATTGATCATCCAAGTCCATATAGAGTTTTATGGCTACAAAAAGGACATCATGTAACTGTCACTAGACAATGTTTAGTTGAATTTAAGATAGGAGGGTATAATGATAAAATACTCTGTGATGTTATTCCCATGGATGTTTTTCATCTATTGCTTGGTAGACTGTGGAAATATGACAGAAATGTGATTCATGATGGGAGGATGAACACATACACCCTAGAAAAGAATGGGAGAACTCATATGTTGCTTCCAATCAAAGATAAGGAAGTGAAACCTGAAGTAAGTAACATTGTACTTCTCATGAGTGGGAAGGAACTCCTTAACGAGGTCAAGAAGAAGGAGGAACCACAATTCATTGTGGTCAGGAAGCCAATGATTGTTTTAACCAACACAAGGATAGATGATTTACCAGAAGAAGTTCAGGAACTGTTGGAAGGGTTCCCTGACATAGTAGTGGACGAACTACCTCGTTCATTGCCACCAATCAGTAGTGTGAGTCATCATATTGATCTCATACCTAGAGCCAGTTTACCAAACAAAGCAACGTACAGATTGATGCCGCAGGAGAATGAAGAGGTCAAGAGACAAGTCCGGGATTTGTAGGATAAAGGGTTGGTTAGAGAAAGCTTGAGTCCATGTGTTGTCCCAACAGTACTCAGTCCAAAGAAAGACAGAGGATGGAGGATGTGTATTGATTCAAGACAAATTAACAAGATAACCATCAAGTATAGATTTCCATTTCCAAGGATGGATGATCTGATGGATTTCTTAAGTGGAGCAATTTTTTTTTCGAAGATTGATTTGAAAAGTGGATATCACCAGATTCGTATGAGGGAAGGTGATGAATGGAAAACAACCTTCAAGACTAACGAAGGGTTGTATGAATGGATTGTTATGCCATTTGGTTTAACAAATGCGCCAAGTACCTTTATGAGGTTGATGAACAAAGTCCTGAAGGAGTTCATTGGAGAATTTGTCATTGTGTATCTGGATGATATACTGATCTTCAATAAAATAGAGGCAGAGCATATAAAACACTTAGCTACAGTGATGAAGAGATTACAGCAAGAGAAGTTGTTGATAAACATAAAGAAATCCTCATTCATGAAAACATAACTCGTCTATTTAGGCTTTGTTATTTCTGTAGATAAATTGAGGATGGATCCAGATAAGGTGGAAGTGATCAAGAATTGGCCATCACCAAAGAGCATATTTGAGGTTAGAAGTTTTCATGGATTGGCTAGTTTCTACCGGAAGTTCATCAGGAATTTCAATGGAATTAGTACACCAATGATGGACACAGTGAAGAAAAGACACAAATCTTTTCAATGGACAAAGGAGGCTGAGATGAGTTTTAATTAGTTGAAGAGGAAGATTACGGAACAACCAATTTTGGTGTTGCCGGATTTCCAAAAGACATTTCAAGTGAAATGCGATGCAAGTGGATTTGCAAGAGGGGTAGTTTTGAGTCAAGAAGACAAGCCGATAGCATACTTCAGCGAGAAGTTGAATGAAGTGAAGGTGAAGTACTCCACATATGACAAGGAGTTCTATGCTATCATTCAGGCATTGAAGAAGTGGAGACACTATTTGATTCCGAAGGAGTTTGTCCTATACAGTGACAATCATGCACTGCAGTTTGTGACTCGATAGGAAAATTTAAATCAAAGACATGCAAAATGGGTTGAATACATGAAGAACTTTACTTTTGTAACTAAGCATATTTCTGGAACTGCTAACAAGGTTGTTGATTCTTTGAGTAGGAAATGTTTGTTGTTGCAGGAGTTTAGAGTTAAAACATTGGGTTTTGATGACCTCAGGGACATGTGTAGGGAAGATCTTGATTTTAAGAAGGCATATAAAGCAGTTGAGAATCCAATTCTCAGAGATAGAAGCCAATGGACATAATACATAATCTAGGAAGGATTGTTGTTTAAAGGTAATCAACTTTGTATTCCAAAATGCTCCATGAGGGAGAATTTGCTGAAGGAGAAACACAGTGGAGGATTGGTCAAGCACTTTGGTCACGACAAGACATTCGAAAAATTGAATGAGTCATATTTTTGGCTGGGAATGCGAGAAGATGTCAATAAGTTCATGGATAGATGCAAAATTTGTCAGCATTCAAAGGGAAAGTGGCATAATGCAGGTTTTTATCAACCATTGCCAATACCTAAGAGGCCATGGGATGCAGTCAGCATGGAATTCGTATTAGGGTTGCCAAGAACACAAAGAGGGTTTGAATCAATCTTTGTGGTGGTGGATAGATTTTCCAAAATGGGACACTTTATTCCATGTCATAAAACCAGTGACGCAACTCACATTGCGAATCTGTTTTTCAAAGAAGTCATTCGACTTCATGGCTTACCAAGGAGCATAGTTTCAGATTGAGACACTAAGTTCATTGGACACTTCTGGAGGACCTTATGGAAGAAGCTCGAAACTAACTTGTTTAGTTCAACTTATCATCATCAGACGGATGGACAGACAGAAGTTGTAAACAGGAGTTTAGGAGACTTGCTGAGGAGCTTGGTGATAGAACACCACAGCTAGTGGGACAACATATTACCACAGGCAACGTTTGCTTATAATGACTCAGTTAAAAGAAGCCCAGGACAAAGTCCATTTCAAATTGTTTATGGCATGCAGCCGAGAGGAATTTCTGAGCCAAGGGACTCAGAACAGATTGTGACTAGGAGTGCTAGTGCAGAAGATTTCGCAGAAGTGATGAAAGAACTTCACAGCCAGGTGAAGGAGCATTTACAGAATTCGAGCCAGGAATATAAACAGAGAGCATATCAACACATGAGACAACTTTAGTTTGAGGTTGGTGATTTGATTCTGGCACATCTGAGAAAAGAAAGGTTCCCAAGAGGAAAATATAATAAGCTGAAGATGAAGAAAATCAAACCATGTAAAGTCTTAAAGAAATTTGGGACGTGTTATCACACGGTTTGTAGGAAAGGTTTAAGTAGGTTGAGTCAAGGCTTAAAATTGGTGTAACAGGAGCTTCCCCACCCACTGTCACCTCGATGGGGAGCTCTTTCTATTTAGGATGGCTAGTCCAAGGGAGACGTCCCTATGTAATCTGGCTTTCTGAAGGGCTAAGGTTTAAAGGATCAAGGTAAGAGGTTCCCTTTCACAGATTACTGCCAATAGAGATAGTCAAAGGAGATGTTCCACTGATGAGGCACCTGTTTGTGAGACAAGACAAATAACTAAAAGTGTGCTGCAGTGGTTAGTACTTCAAAGCATTAATGACTATCTTCAAATATATATATATATATATGAGCAATGATCAAATGTAATTATTGACGAAGTCAATGATTACTTAACAAAGACAAAGGGTTATATTACTTCTTCAATAAATACAAAAGAGATAAAGGCATTAAATGTACACAATTAATCCTTGTTATGTCACACTGCAAATCTGCTCATACATAATATAATATTGCTACGTCACAAATGTAGAATTAGGGTGACATCAGCCCTAATGATAGGTCAAAATGAAGGCAAGTGAGTAGGACGTTTTGTCAAAGAAACTTATGGATGCAATCAACTACTCAAAGACTTATCAAATAGATGACAAATGTCACAACGCTTCAAGCCAAAACAAGAGATCAAAAGAGTGTGACGTCACCTATAATGTTTCTGCTGCAATTATGACGTTAGCCCTAGGTTTAGGTTAGTTTGAGAGGCAAAGAGGTAAACGTTTTGCAAGCGAAACCAATGAAAATATTCAATACCTCTATGGCTATCAAAGGGTGACCTAGCCGCAATTTCTAGAGCAAACAAAAGTTCAAATAGGCTAAGACGTCACATTTTAGGGTTAGGGTTAGTAAATCTACTAGGGTTAGACGCTAGGTTAGTTAGGGTTTTAAACAAAAGAGAGTTTTAAAAGACTGTTTAAGCACAAGAAAGCTCAAGATTATCTTCTAGACTAGTGCCTTGGGTTAATGGAGTCAAGTGGAGTGAAACTAATGGCTTGGAAGACTTAAACTTAAGAACAAGAGGGTTAGGGTTTGATGGTGTTGCTATGGCAAGGCCACCAAATGCAAACCCTAAAAAGAGAAGGCTTACTTAGGTGTAGCTAAGGCTAGGCCTAATGCTTCCTCTTCTTTTCTTAAGACTCCTTTGGCAAAACGGCTAGCTTATGGACACAAACCTATGGCTGAAAAGTGTTGTTTAGAAGACAAGGCTTTTCAAACCCTAGAAGTAAACCCTAGGTGTAAANNAAATTAGGCCTAGGACGCCTTCTTTCTTCAATTTGTGCTCAAAACTAACTCAAGAAAAGAGGAAGTCTAGTGTAGCTATGGCTAGGCTAAAACTTCTCTAATCAAATGGCTATAAGATTTTATCATGGGGACATGAAGCCACAAACTACTTGTGTGTTGGCTCCCTAGGGTTTTAAATATTAAGCAAATATTAACAATGTAACTATGCATGCAAGATATTTAACCAACAACCATTCATTCAAGAAGTTTTGAAGAGAAAAACACTTACAAATTCATGAAGAAGCATAATCATACCCTAGTTGTAAACCTTGCAATGATAAATACCACCATATGCCAAAGAATAATTCTCCAAGAAGTTGCGCCTCACTCCAAAAGACCAAAAATATCCAAGACAAGAGCTAAAAAGATATCTCTCCAAGAGAGCAAGTTGTGTTATCCTAAAAATGAGAGGCAACGTCCTCTCTTTATATGATCCTCATGACCTTTAATTAACAAAATAGGCCATGGAAAACAACCAACATGGCTGACTTAACATTATTCAATTAGTTGTCACATTACATGCCTAAAATGCCAAAAATGAGCTAATAATGGAGACGTCAGGCCCCTAAAGGGGAGACGTTCGCCCTGTTGGGGCATAATCATCATCCAATGAGCAAGACGTTGCCCCTCCTGGGGCTCCCGCAACCTGTCACACGTGCCAAACAAGCCTAGCATGCTACCACATGCTCCAGAAATCGTCCAAGCTGCACTGGGTGGTGTCCTGATCACCAAGACCATCGTCCCATCTGCAAGGGGCTGATCCCCATGGGTCAAGTCTCTGCCAAAACGTCTTGATGAGGGCATCCTTCTTCTGCTCATCACAAGCATGTCCTGCCTCTGCCATCCCAACAGCCATCTGATGGGCTCTTCAGCCCCATGGAGGTCTGAGCTAATCATCTCCCCATGTGCATCGATCCTCTGGTACCTGTCCGTCGGGCATGGTCCTGCATATCAAAGGCTACGCCCTCCATGGGCTCATTAGTCCTAGACATCATAGCAATGTAAATCATATTTCATCATTAAAGTTATCAAAAATATGCATGAAATCCATAACAAATCATCTGAGAGCTCAAAGACATTACACAAATCTACTATACAAAGCTAAGGAAACCAACAGGGCCACCTATTGGGCTAATACCCACAGGGAATGGAAAGTTTCCTCAAAGGATCATTCCAGCCATGTGTAATGTGGTGTTATGGTTTTAGGGATTTCCAGTCATAGTTAGACCAAGGGCTGGTGTTGTCTGTGGGTGCCTTTGTAGGAGGCGAGCTGTACCTGTCATGGATGCATTTTTTCCAAGCCCTTTCATTGCCTTATCTTTCTTTTATTGCTTTTTTACTACAATCTTCGACGAAGAGGACACTGCCTTGGCTTGGTGGCCAAAGCTGACAGCGTTACCCACTAGTATCTTCACAGAAATGAGAAGGCTAGCTCGTGATGAGACCCCCTTTCCTTTGGCCATGCAACCAAAGGTCACTGCCCTGGTTTGGTGATCAGATGATGGCAATGTCATACTTCTAAATACCTATGAACATAATGGGCCATCTCGTGATGAGACCTCCCATCCTCTTGGTTAGGTCTTGCATTTATTTATTTAATCATTTTTTCTTAGGGTCCCTTAGTTTCTTATCAAGAGGCATTTTATTGCCTTCTCGGGGATCCCCTGGGCAAAGCATCTCTAGGTTTTCTTTTCCTATGGATTTTATCTTTTACCAGCTGCTTTTACCCCCTGGGCCTTTAGCCCCTTCTTCCCACAAGACAAGATGTACCCTGGAAGGTCATCCTAATGGCCAGAATAGGGGAATGGGATGGATGAGCGGGTATAAGATGAAAAGGTGATAAGATGGTGGGAGCGGACGATGGCTCTGCAAACCCCCCCTTGGTGGCTAACCAAAACCCATGAATACTGGCTTGCTAAGTTGCCCCATCAATCACCCCAACAATGGTCAAGTGGATTGGTGTGAGATCCAAGCAGTCATCTGAAATGAAAGGAATCTAATGCATATATAAGAAAGGTATAACGATCAAATATGACACATACCATGATATCTCGGACCAATTACCTAATGGAGAAAGAGCCCTCTCTGATGCAAGCCCAGGCCGGTAGTGATGGAGGTCGGTACTGCTGACAGGACAAGTCTGGCTGAGAAGAAGAAAGATGGGCCCTCAAGGGCCATGCTCAGGTCAATCTGCTCTCGTACTCCATGTCTGGGATCATGTGGGCCTCGAGACATGATCTCCTAGTTATCCCTAGATATCGGGGATAACAGGACGAATGCTTATGAGATTGAATTACCCAATGGGATTGACATTTCTCCGATAGTCAATGTCTCAGATTTGTACCCATACAAAACTGGGGAGGTAGGAACAAGTGATGAACAACCAGAGATCCAGTGGACAAAACAAATTCCTATTGCATAAAGGTCATATATGGAAAGCATACTAGACAAAAGGTTTGGCCAGAAGATGAGGCGGAAATGATACATTGAATACTTGGTCAAGTGGAAAGGACATCTAGTTGAAGATACCAGCTGGGAGAATGAAGCAGAGATTCAGAAGCATGGGCAGACCGTGCAAGAGCTCATGGATAGGAGTCCATGAAAATTTTCAAGTGAGGGAGTATGATGCAGGAGCATCATCAACGTCAAGCGAGCGTGGGGCAAGCGCAACACATTTTGAGCACATGATAATTGTTTAAAAAATTTTGATGATTGGATGCGCCAAGATTAAATGTTATAGTTAAGGAAAGCTGTACTGATAGATTGTAATCAGACCTTGAGCGACCCACTCTCGTCTGAAGGACTAAGAGGGAATTTATGTTAGTAGGTAGCTTTAATGCATAGGTTAGACAGCTGAGAATGAGAGAGGGAAATGAAATATAGACACCCTCATTATATTATTGTATATATAGAAGAGAACAGAGAAGAGAAAAAAAATAGATAGAGAAGAACATTACTAGGAGAAGAGCACACAGAGCTGAGAAAAAGAAACTGCGTTTGAGAAAACAACCATGTATAGAGATTTGAGTTAATAGAAGAAGTCTTTAATTAAGATTCATGGCGTTGTATTTGTTTCTTGTATGTGTACGTTGAATGGTATGTTCATGGTTTTACTCTTCCTGTCATGCAATTGATTTTATGCTATGTATGAGTGATTTCTTGTCAAATGTTTGAAATCTGAGAGGAAAGGGTAATGAAAATGAGTTTCAATTGTTTCTCTGTCGGCGTAAGGATTCCTGCGAGCAGTGCAGTTGAATAGTCTGCAAGGTGCGTGTTGACAAAGGATTCATAGATTTTTTTCTGGAATTCTCAGACGGGATAGCTTTTGTTCTCATTTCCTATGAAGGGAAGATTTGACACAAGAGTCTTGCAAGGCGTGCACAGACCAAGCTTGAATACAGGGTCTGAAAAACCTGAGAAACCATTGAAGGTTTGCCGCAAGGAGTGCATGCAGGGGGTTGTTGCAAGATTCAAAGTTGGGAAGAACCTCAGAAGGATTCGAACCTATGAAGTCGTTGAAGGAAAGAGAGGCAGACGACCAGAATTCTCTGTGGAGAATTCATGAAGTCTCGTGAGCCGTTAGATCTCACGAAGGTGCAGGGGAGCTACGATGAGTATTCCAAAAAGGTTCGAGCTCAGGAGATTATGAGTTGTTGGATCCTCACTTAGATACCCATCAGTTGTCCGATCTGACAGGAGTTACACGGGGTTTAAACCCTCGCAAGCAGAGTGAAGGTCCCGGAAAGGTGTCGGGATATCGAGGTATCAGGGTTCGAGATATCGGAAGTCCTGTGGACAAGAGATCGAGTAAATCCACAGCGAAAACCCCAAAACAGATCAGAACCACCCATCAGTTGAGACACGTGGCAGAGATTGGGAGTCATCGACATCTTGGAAGTGTAGATACCAAGAGTTCGAGACTTTATAAGTCTCGACTAAGTGAAATAATCACAGTCGTTGATCTAAGGAAGGACGCGTGTCGTGCGACCATCTAATTCGGAGATCTGAACACTGGGACTCATATAGGTGAGCGTTTTTTACTCCACATCAGGCAAAGTCCAAGATTTGATCTGGACCATCCATCCATTTCAGACGCATGGTGGAAATCCGAGAATTCAGGGTTCGACGTTTCGTGAATCCTGAAGACAGGAAGCATGGACATTTCAGAATTGCGAAGTCTGAAACCCCGATAAGGAGAAAAGTTCTATTATGGGGCCAACTATCATCATATCAGAAAATCGTAACTTGAGAGATCGGAAGCCCCGAGGACAAATGCCTTTCGGCATTTGAAACCCCGAAGTCCCGAGGGAGATCAGGGACCGTTGGTCTAGTAGATGATCATGAACGTTGATCATGTTTAAGGTGGAAAGGGGTTCCTAGTTGACGTAATATTGGGATTCAGAGGATTGGGGATCCTGAGGACAAGAGGTCCAATACATTTCGACATCCGAAAAACTGAAATCCTGAAAGGAGGTAGGACTGCAGTCATATAAGGGGAGGTCCTATGGACCAAAAGTCTAGCCCATGGGATAACTGAAGTTAAAGCATTTCGGGATATCGGAGATCGGGAAATTGGGAAGAGAAAGGTTTGCAACATCGGGGATTGCGAAACCCCGAAGCCCGAAATTTCATTTTCTATTGTGAACGGAAAGCGATCGGGCCTAAAGGCTGTAAGGAGAAGAGAAGCCCTGTGGGTTGATTTTAGTAGAGATTTCGAGGAGGAATCAAAGAGCCGCTTCGGCTCGAAGGTGGAATTAGAACGATCCTTAAAACCGGGAGGTCGGTGCAAAAGCTTTGTCGAGGCAGAGGGTGCATCTGCATCAACATCCTACGCCCAAGACTTCGGTAATCTACAATGGGACTCGGACTCAAAGCTTCCAACTCATTTGATAATTTTGTTTAATTAAATTGTACAATATCAATATTTAATATTCATATTTTAGTACGAAAGTCTGCATGTCAATTTGTATATCACGGAACTCTGAATGTTGTTTGGAGGACACAGACCTATACAAGTGAAATATCCAGCCAGCCAATTAAATTGTGAAATATCAAAATTTGTATATCATGGAACTCTGATCTATAAACAATCGCCATGCTGGATCCTCCAGCCCTACAGTCCGTTTGTTAGTTTGTGTATTGCGAAACTTCGAGTGTTGTTTGGAGGACACAAAACAATAGAAGTGCAATGTTCAACCCACAAGTCCGCTTCTCAATTTGTATATCGCCGAAGTTTGGGTACTATTTCTAAGGCACAGAGCAATAGAAGCCCAATTTTGAGCCCACCAGCACGAGAACCCGCAATCCAAAGACTGTACATGCTTCCCTTTGCTATGCTCCCTGAAAGCCTACACAAAATCACACTTTCCATAGCCATTTCCTCGCAATTCCACAAATATAAAAACCCTCTACTGAACTGCACCATCATTCCCTCTTACGTTCTACGCATTTTGCAGTAAATTTTTTTGACTAATGCAGTTTCATCATTGGGCACTCTCCTATCCTCACTATCTCCTGTAAACTTATTTTGAAGCCCGTCTGACCACTTTTCAGACTTGGCCATTCCTTCCTTGCTTGCACTTCCCCATCTCTGTCACCTTCATACATGTCCATAATAAAAAATAATGTTTATATATATATATATATATATATATATATATATATATATATGTCTTGTTTCTAAATATTTAATGCTAACAGCTCATCATGCAAGCACCATCTAAATTGTCATTGATGGGCTCAAGGCTCGAGAAGATCTACCATTAATACACACTAAACCAATATTTGCGGAGCCTTTTGTTATCCCTTCCCACTATTAATTTCAAATACCATGGAATGTCATTCACACACCGTCATCTTGGTTCCTTCATGAAACCTCCAATCCTTAAATATTCTTTGTCGTAACCGCCACCTTCGCACTTCTAAGTATGCAATAATTAAGCTTTACTTCTAACAACTCACCATACAACACACATAGAGATTGTCATTAATGATCTAAGAGGTCAAGGAGATTTTCCATTCGCATGCATTGAACCAACATTTCAAAGGGGTTATATTGTCCCTTCCATTTCTTCATTTCAACCAATGTTTGGACCAAACCGACGCTTTCATAAACTACTGCTAGCATCTCCACAATAGTTTTGTAGAGATACAAGGAACATCTTCAAGTCTGAAGACCAGAACCACCACAGTAACAAAGCATCACTCCAACGACCTACCATAGTAACAAAGCAAACCAAAATTCTTCAAATAGAGGACGTTCATCCTAAAATTGATAGTTCTCACAAGATTCTCGTGCATAAGAAGGGAAAATAATTGTAGGGGAGGCAGAGGATCTTGAAATTTAGAGTGAAAACATGGACCTTGACGTTGATCTGTATAACATATTCTGCAACCTTGATCAGCTGGGAGATATGATTCAACATGGCTACCCAATGGACATAGTTGATACTGAATTCTTTGGCGAAAATGAATCCTTCATATTCCAGAGTGTTGTTTTTTAAAGTGATTCTAAAAAATTAATTATTGAAAAAAGAAATGTAAAAAATAAGAAAAGAAAACATCATTCAGAACTTGACCTTACCAATATGCAGGCGTCCAAAATCTCTGAACTTCACATGGCAACCAAATATGCTCTTCATGATTCCATTGGAGTCATTGAGGCTGAGAATGCCATACTAAAGGACCATATCAAGGAATTAGAGGAAGCTTTGTTTTCTATGCCATTGTTTGGTAGTCCTTTGGCAATAGCCATGTCTGCGACTCCCTGCACCCTTGTAGCAAAGCTAAAAGGATTCTCCAACTTCCTTACATCTTGTAGAGGATATGTGGAGAAAAATATCAACAAAAGAATGAAACTGATTACTAAGGCCTGGGAAACATCACAAAATATGGATTCCCTGGGAAGTAGGGCACAAAACTTTCTCCAACTTCTACAAACGGATTTAGAAAATGAAGAAAATTTCTATTTGCACACGGTCATCCCTTTTTCCTTTCATGTCAACAACATGGCAGACACGACAAGAACACAACATGATCTCTCGTCCAGAAAATGACTCACTCAATTAGAAGCATGCTGGAAAGAGAAGGTGAAGAACCTGTATATCATCGTGCAATCATGTGAGCAAACAATATGAAATAAATAAACATTATTCACAAAGCTCACTAAAATAGACTTAGCTGGAAGGACCAACGACTTCCAGGACCCCAACTTAATTGTCAACTCATTGGCATTATCCAAGTAAGGTTTCGATAAACAAGTTGATAATTTTAAGGCTTTCTCTTTAGAGAAATTTTACAGGATTCTTGAATATCATGAAGAACACGTGGACAACTGGCTAGTCCACTATTCACTATAGAATGGAGACATTTATCAGGTTCTGTGTAATCTTTCTGTTGATCTAAGCGAATTAGAAAATGAACTTTTCATTATTAAAATCTGAAATGACATCAACGTCGCTCCCTTGAGAAGCTACAATGAGGAGAACTTGAAGCAGGTCACCGACGAATCAACAATAAAATAGCAAAAATACTTATATGGAACATCGCTATAAATCCTTTGTTTATCAATCCAGTTATTCAAGTGGGTCGGCGACGAAAACCAACAAGAAAAGGATTCAACAAGAAAATACCAAAAATACTTATATGTACCATGGCTGTAAGTCTATACTGATAGTCCTTTCTTTATCAATCTAGTTATTCCACCTTTTTTGAATAAAAATCTATAGCCAAAGACTGATATCTTCCCATTTTTACTTTTCAGGTATCACACTCTATCGTCTCCCACTTCTTCTTTCCACAGTCCTATTTCTTGTACATATTTCTCTTATGGTCCGCGAGAGCCCCAATCCCAGTCTTTATAACAAACGCATTTAAATTTCCAGGAATATGTAACAAACTATTATTATTTTCATATATTCCAAATATAACTATTCTTTTGTCTCCTTATATATTTATGCGCTCCTAGATTTTTATCTTCAGCTGTGCTTAATGTCAAGACATTATGTTTATTTTATTTCAATTTTTTTTTTTTTTATGCATATCTTTTTCTACTTGGTCTGTTTCAATATTAAATTTGAGATAAATCACTCACTCAA
>ML798715.1:371657-391022 GCA_009831015.1 Picea engelmannii | reverse complement strand
TAAATCAGCCAAATACCCAAGAGAGGGCGCAAATTTCAGACCTCCTTATGGAGTGAATGAGTAGTGATGATAAAATGAGAGTGAAAATCTCTCATTTATACAAAACCTTGACCTAATTTTACATTTTAGGTTAGGTAAAAAGGTCGACAAGGCCAAAATATCAAATCATACTATTTTACATTAAATTGTCAAGTTAAAACCCTAAATCAAGCTGAAAGGAGAGTAAAAGCCCCTCCAAGGGAGACGTTAGCCCTTTTTAGGGCAGATGGGGCGTCCTAGAGCAAAACATTATCCCTTCCTGGGCTTCTGCAACCTGCCACACATGTCACTGTTGCCTAGTCTACCTGCCGCAAACGTCCATGATGTTGGGTGATGTCATGGTCAAGGTGGTGATGTCCTAGGCCTCCAAAGGCCAATGTTCCATTAAGAAAGGGTCATACCCCCTAGGTCAAGCTTTGTCGGGGTGCCTCTAGTGGAACATCCTCTTCTCTTCTACTGCAATGGTCTGGATCCATATCCATATTATATCTTCTCTTGATGGGATCTCAATATCCACCTGATGGTCTCTTCAGCCCCATGGAGGTCCGAACTGATCATCTCCCCATGTGTACTAGTCCAAGATGGTACCTGTCCGTCGGGCATGGTCCTGCACATCAAAAGCTACACCCTCCATGGGCTCATTAGTCATAGGAATCATAGCAATTCCAATTGCATTTCATCATCAATATTAATAAACATATGCATAAAATCCCTAATAGATCAATAAATAGCTCAAATACGTTACACAAACCTACTATACAAGTCTTGGAAAAGGGCAAGGCATCCTATTGGGCTAGTGTCCACTGAATAGGGGAAGTTCCTGGAAGAGACCTCTTCCAAGCCATGTAAGTGGATGAAGTGGTCAAGGGATGTCCAAGAAGGTGGGTACAATGAAGGCCAAGGATGAAAGATGTTACCTGTGGGTGCTTTTGTAGAAGGTGAGTTGTACCTGTCATGGATGCAATTCTTTCCAAGTCCATTCATTCCTTTTATTCTTTCTGTTATTTCATTTTTTATTTATTTTTTCTTTCTTTTTGCTCAAGAGATAATCAGGGAAGCTGTCCTGGCGTGGTGACTAGTGGTGACAGCGTTACCCACAAGTACTTTCATAGAAATGAAAAGGTTGGCTCGTGATGAGACCCCCTTTCCCTTGGCCATGCAACCAAAGGTCACTTCCCTAGCGTGGTAACCAGCTGATGGCAATGTCATACTGCTAGGTACCCATGGACCTAATAGGTTGGCTTGTGATGAGACCCCCTATCCTCTGGTTAGGTCTTGTTTTATTATTTTTAAGGGTCCCTCTTTTTTCTTGTTGAGAATCCTTTTATTGCTTTCTCAGGGATCCCTGAGCGAAGAATCTCAAGGTTTTATTCTTAGGCTTTTATCTTTTACCATCTTGCTTTTACCTTCTAGGCATTTAGCCCCTTCTTTCCACTAGATAAGGTGAAATCCTAAAAGAGGTCAACCCAGTGCTCGGACAAGTGGAATGGGACAGGTGAGCGGGAAACAAGATGGAAAAGTGAAACTGTGAAGGGAGCGGACGATGGCTTCTCAGAGACAACCTCAGTGGCTAACCAAAACCAACAGACACCGACTTACTAAGACGCCCTGTCAATCCCCAAAGCACGGTCAAGTGGGCAAGTGTAAGATCCAAGCAATTGTTAGAAATAAAGGAATCAGATGCATACATTCAATGGATTTGATGATCAAAGTGACACATACCATGATACCTGAACTAATTACTTCATGAATCAAGAACCCTTCCTGACACAATACCAAGCCGATGGTGGTGGAGGCTGCTACTGTTGATAGGATATGGATGCTGGAAGAGAAAAGGTGGGCTCTCCAGGGCCATGATGAAGTCAATACTGCTCTCGGTACTCCATGTCTAGGACCTGTGTGCCTCGAGACAATGATCTCCTAGTTATCCCTGAAAGTGGTGGATAACCCTCCCAATGCACCATGAAATTCCCTCCAAATCTTTTCTTATTCCAAAGAGTGCATGCAAATACTTGCAACAAGAAATTACAAGAAGAAATGAGAATGGAAGAGAGAATAGTGGGATATGAGTGAGAGAGATTTGGGTATAGTAACAATACTTTGAGAATTGATGAGAAATGAGGGCGATAGGGCCTTTATTTATACTTGGGAAGGAAAAACTACCCCTCTTGGATCTTTTACAAGTGTCAAATCATAAGCAAGAGTGAGCATCTCAAGGAGGGGGGGCGCAACTTTAGGGATAGGGTTTTGGTAAGATGAGTTGGGATGAGTTGTCACTCATTTTCCAAGTCAAAGGGGGAGGTGAAAGGTCTAGGAGGGCGCAATAGGGGAGAGAGGGCCCACAACCTTTTAATTTTTTCTTTTCTAAAGTTTACTCAAAGAGGGGGGTGCAACTTCCCTAGGGGGGATAACAATATGAAGTGGTGGCTAGGTAAAAGGGGGTTGTGAGGGTGAGAAAAGGGTTAGGATAGTCTAATCTAAGGTTTAGGCATCATCTCCCACCTTTTCTATAACCATTTAGCTCAAAATTACAAAAATTGACATTTTGTAATTAAATTGTTGTTTTTCAGTGACTAAGACTTTGCATGGATAAAGACCTAGAAAAACTTGTCCAATTGAGATGAAACTTGGCCCAAGGGTGTAGGGGTTCTCATTCCATTTATTTTGAGCACAAATACCCCTATCAAAATCCCAAGGACCTAGTATTTACATTTTTTATTATCAAAAATTAATTAAAATTTCCCATACTTAGGCAATTTTAATAAATTAAAAAAAAACCTATCTATACTTGACGAAATTCAGAAAAACTATAGGAGATGTCTTGCATGGTCATTTACAATATTCCTAGACACTAGATACCAGAGGGATAGACCATTAGAATTCCTTTCATCACTTTGGAGGAATTATTTGTGGGAGTGAAAAACTCAAGGGAAATTAATAAGGTTGGTTAAGCCAAAATAATAACCTGAGGAAAAAAAACACTCAGTGAAAGGGAATCCTCTAATGATGAAGTCTGAAGGAAACTGAACTAACTATTATCCATGTAGACTCATTATATTATCATCTCATGCAGGGGAGCAGAAATTCCATTACAGAAAGAATTGTTGAAGGCCAAAATTGCCTTGTAGAACTAGTAAGTCTCTGACTTGGTAGCACCTGATGGTACATATCTTCATGGTACATGGAGTTGAACCCCTAGTTGAAATAGGTGGCCAAACATATGGCTCCACATGGGGGTGTTTGTTTTATCTTCACTTGGTAAGGAGAGCATACGAGAATCCAACATCTACAAAAAAGAGTGCTCACCAATATCGAACATAAATATACATACATACTATGAGTAAAAAAAATGCTATAAACAACAATTACATAATGAAACTATTGTACAACAACTAAACTATGATACAACAAAACATCTAAGTACATAATCACATAATGAATGAAATAATACAAAACTGAAATAAAAGGAGAAGGGTTAGAGATACGTTACAAAGGGTGTCCCTTTGGATACCAAGTTGTCATGTGAAGAAATACTAGCATGTCTGACTTTATGTCATCCCACTGGCTGAGAAGAGTTGCTAGAAGACTGATACACTTTATCCTGATTTTTTCTTTTTCCTTGTGAGTCCCAACTTCTAACATTAGGCCACCTGGGACAATCTTCCTTAAAACATTTCTGATGATTTTTCACAAGTGCCAAGTGAAAATTTTTTTAACTTAGTTTTTCCTTAAAAGGCTTGGCATACCTCTTCATAAGGATGACATAATTTTCATTATCAACCTTAATCTTATCATCCTTATGATTTTCCATTAGATTTTCATCACATATTCTCTTTTTGATTTTCCCAATTTCTGAAAAATAAGGAGGGTGTGGCCCAAGAATTCCATCTGACTTCTTATGACATCTAACTGATCCCTCTGATGATGGTTGAGCCGATGATACATTTTCAACTGAAAAATCCAAATTTGACTTTAATTCTGAAGGAGTCGAATCATTATCTACTTTATCCAAGTCTTCCTCAAGAAAAAGCCCATCAAAAGAATCCATGGTGTCCCAAACACTACAAATGTTTGAGGGTTCATTTTCAAGTTCCATCTTGGTAGATGCTAGAGAAGTAGACTATATCTCATAACATCCCATCTCTAGCTCTCGATGCACAATATCATTCTTGGGATTCCTAGGATCCTCAACACGGTACTTCCTCTCCAATTCCCTATTTAATCTAAACATGGAACCATTTGGAGTTGGAATGGTGGCATAAGTTAAATCCATTTGCAAATTACCACCTAAATCTGCAACCGTCTTCCTTGATAACAACATACCCCAAGCATCAAGCACATCAATCACAAATATGTCCATTTCTATCATAATGTCTGGGAATGCAACCAAGTGTACCTGTAATCCTTTAATTAAACCATGCACTTGAATTGTCTTGCTATCCATAGCACAAATGTTATGATAAGGTCTAGATATTCTTAAGTTTAATTGTTCCATTACTTTCTTAGTCATAAAATTTGAGCTAGCTCCTGTATCAAGCATACAATTGTGAAAAATAAAATCATTCATGAGAAAGGATAGGTAAAAAGGTCTATTCTTTTCACTCCCCCTATCCATATTCTGCAAAATAACCAGTGCATCCTGATAAGCTACTACTTGTGGAATGTCAACATTATTCTGAGAAGGATTTTCTATAGCTTTGAGTAGCTTCTCCCTTTGAGAAGGAATATTCATTATTTCTGACACAGGAACCAACATTTTTTCATTACTTAACCATCCTCCTAAGTCAATATTTAAATCTGAACTTGTGCGAACGATTGGTTCAGGAAGGGGAGGAGGTGATCCTAAAACACTTCCTTGAGGCATACTTTGATTATTATTTCCATTCCTTTGATAAGTAATGCCTTTATATCTGGCCATTTCAGCTACTTGTTGTGGAGTAGGCTTAGGACCAAAATTTTCTGTTTCCTTATCCACCACAACATTATTCATGCGACTTACCCCCTCACTATGTTCCATAAAATCCATCCAATCATACATGCCAACATTATACTCACGACCAAACATATTTACTTGTTCATTTTATGCTCTATAAGGTCCCATTTCATCACAAAGGTGAAGAAATACTTGGCAAGTTGATTCTTCATGAAATTGCCCACAAGGTCTACAATAAGGAATAGCTTGGTGGTCAACCAAGTTAGTAGATTCAAACGGATTTGGTGGTCTTTGATCTTGGGGAGGAGGTCTCTTAGGCCATTTGTCATTTGGCCTATGTTGGGGTCTACTAGATTGACCCCTTTCCATGGCTATCAACCTATTTTGCATGGAATTCATTTGATTGGCTTGGTTAATCTCCATTTTCTTAATCTGATTAACATGTTCCTTCAATTGATTAGCATGATTAATCTCCATTTGTTTAATCAATTGAGTGAGTTCCTTAATGCCATCATTAGAAGATCCTTGATTCTCAACATTGTTTTTCTTCTCTTCATAAGGTTGGGAAGAAGTTCCTCTAATAAAACTAGGAATATTAGATTTCCTAGCATCATGCATATTCTTATCAATCCTCACAGCCATAACTTGTGCATCTTTAAGTGTTTGAGGATCATTATCCCTTCGTGCATATCTCATTTCCCCCTCAAAATATTCCATATAATAAATCAAAATTGTAGCATCTGAAGGCTTAATATTTGTAGGGAGACTTTTCACCAAGTCAGTAAATCTTTTGTTAAATTCATCCATAGTTTCGTTTTCCTTTTTCTGACTTGAACTAAGGGCAGCTAATAAAAATCTATTTTCCTTCTGATCACCCCACATTTCCTTGAAAGCTTTCACTATTTCGGCTAGGATGCTAAAATTGTTAGGATCAAACTTTGAAAGCCACTCTACAACATCCCCTTCTAAAGAGTACACAAATAATGTCATCTTAACATCCTCTTCATCATGACCCCGACAATACTTCAAAAAACATAGATCAAAATTCAAAATATGAGAGTGAACACTGACAACATTATTCCCCTAAAAACATAGCAACTTATCAATGGATTTTTCAGGAATTGCGTGAGGAGTCCATTGGATTGCTGCAAAATTCAAAGGTCTCAAAAAGGCACTCATGTTTATGTTAGGAGTTTTAGTGGGAGTATTAACAGTTGATTGATTATTATTAGTTTGAAACAAGTTTTGAATATCAATGAGTGCTTCTTCCCCAAGACTTTCAAGTAGCCTTCTAGGAGCAAGGCGATTTAATCTCCTCCTATAAACCTTTTCAGGTTCAAGAAAAGAGTAAGTCACTCCTTGTGAAGTGATCCTAGTAGTATACTTGACATATTTGTTCAATGGAGTCGCCACTTGAAGAGAAAGAAAACAAAAACAACCAATCCAAGTTTAAAAAAAAAATTAGGGACTAAATTTTATTACTTAGTTCTTAAAAAATAAATTAGTTAAGACCAAGGATAAAAGATTTATCCCCAACAACGACACCAAATGTTGTCGTCCTTATACACACTTGCAAACATGAGCTAATTCCAACTCACTTAGTGTGTCCTTGGAGGCACAATGCCTACGTTTTGTTATCACCCTATAAGTTATAGGATCAACTGGTGACTGGGATATTATCTGTCTCTAGTGTTTTTGTTGACAAATGATTTTTCATTCTGCAAATAATTTGAAAAAAAGAAAAGAAAAGAAAAAGAAAAAGAAAAGAAAAGAAAAAAGAAAAAGAAAAAGGAAAGAAAAGAGGGCATAAAAGAATTTCAATAAAATCCCCATGCAATAATAGTAACTTGGTCCATACCTTTCAAGCATGGCCAAGTTCTTTTTAAATTTGATGTTGATAGGGTAGTGAATGAATTTGGCTAAACAGTTTAATCTTAGCCAAAGTGTCTAAGTTAGATTAGTGAATAAATCTGGCCAGACTGTCTAATCTTGGTCAGATAGCCCCAGCGTAGAATAAATTCTTAACCCAACAGTCTAATCTGGGTTAACAGTCATAGGAAGCTAGGGTAGAATATAGGCTAGTTGTTTTATTGTTTCATTTTAATAAAACCAGCTTGATGTAAATGTTGCACCATGTTTCATATGATTAGAAGATCATTTGGTCGAGCCCCATGGTGGTGTCTACTTGAAAGGTTTGGAGAAAACCCATGAAAAAAGCATTTATCCAAAGTTTTCTAGGCGCGTGTTTTGTCCGCGCCCTCACTTATGCTCCTGTCATGTATCAATGGTCCAGATGATCGCACCTAGATCTACAGTGGACAGATCATTCCAGACCCCCCCTGGCTGTTCTTCTTTTAACTGGGGGGGAGGGGGGGTCCAGAATCGATGATAAGACTCGCGCTCATCTGGACAGCTCAGGATCGAGCACTCAAATCTACGGTCAACAGTGGATTCCAGACCCCCCCATCCATTCTGCTTTTAATGGAGGGGGGGGGGGGTCCGGAATGAGTGATAAATAGCACGCATAGATCTGCGACTTAGAGGCAGGCACACAGATCAACAACCCAAGATGTATTTCGGACCCCCCCGACTGCTCTGCTTTTAACTGAGGGGGGGTCCGGAATGGTATTATTCCTCTGGCGGGTCCCTTGTTATACGTGGAAGCTATATAATGGCCCTGAGTTCCATCATCTCCTGATGTCTGACAGACCAACGTCACCTCTGGACGTCACCTTCCACTTTTCTCAAAATGTTCATGTCCCATAACTGTTGTCAGTCCTTCCCCCCCATTCGCTTGCGGTAAGCCCCTTACTATGACTTTTACCTCTAATCGATAGCCTCCACATCACCCATCCGTATCCCTCAGCCACCGTCACCCACCATCTCACCCTCAAATGATCCGTTGGCCATTTATTACTGGATAACCTAACCGTTATCCAGCTGACCTGTCTCCCGCGCCCAACCGACCCCCGTTTACTTAAAACTACCGTTATTCCCCTTACTTTCATTATTCACCCATCGCACCAGAGAAATTCATCGCTTACTCCTCCGTTACAGTCCATTTCCCTCATCCACATTCAGTCGCCCCCACTAACGTTGTGTTTTATTGCAGGTATTGTTGCGTAAATGGTGCCAAAATCCAAACAAGCAGAAGGAGAGGAGAATCCGTTTCTCCCGCCTCCTGTCGACCTGGGCAGGATCCCACTGGTCGACAAAGACCGATTAATCATGGATACTAAATGCGATTTTGATTTCTCAGACCTCTAGTCTTGGCTCAGGGAAGTTTTCCTGGACCAGAGTGATGAAATTGGACTCCGGGAGTCCAATTTACCCCTCTACCCCTTCCCTCAGATCCACCATTTTCCCGAATTTTCTCTCAAGTGTCAAGCCCATTATATTCCTGAACAAAGATCTGTCATCTCCTCATTCGGAGAGATCCTGTTCCTCATCACTCTCGAATCCATAGACCAGATGATGCAAGTCCCCCGAGCCGACTCTGCGTGTCCCTTCAACCTGGAAATTCTCACAGAATTGTACTAGAAAATGAACTTCCCCCAAAGAGCTCAAATATTCAAGCTCTTGCTTCCCCCATCTGCTCAATTTCCCTCCACAAATCCTCCTTATCCGTCTTCCATGTTCTCCACTAAGGGAAAATAGGTCATCTCATCCCTTTGTGCTTTGTTAGGATACTATTTTGATTAGTGGGTAGATGAACCCATTCTGGGCTTTCTATCCATTTTCTCCACCGATGAAAATCCCACCACCCAGTTTGACTTCAGCACATTCTTGGAAGACAATATTCATGAACAGTTCATGAATTTCGACACGGAAGGCATGTTCAGATACTCATCGGTACTAGCATACTTGTTCGTCTTCTTCCAGGCGGATAAATTTGTCTTTTCCATGCAGAAGATGGATGGAGATGGTAAACCTCAGGCAGTCATAGCGTGGACCTCCTTTCTCAAGCACAACTCCACTGATTTCAGTTTCAAGGAGTTCATCGACCAATTCTACCACCCTGTGGTAAGTATGTTAGGCGATAGGCCCGAGCCTCAGATAAACGATGAAGTTTAGAGGATCCTGTATCTCTCGGACAACACAAAGACCGAGGATTGGTACTTGTATCAAAATTATACCGAGATCAGAGTATACGGGTGCGAGTTGGCACCGTATAATATGCCCAAGTATCTGCCTGTCAGGATTTTTGCTTTGGAATATATAAGGCAGATTATAAATTTAGATGATATCGATTTTGTATCATTGAAGAAAAAGCAACAGCTTAGAATCAAGTGTAGATTGGCTCCTTCATCTGCAACAATCGTGGCGCTGGGGAAGAAGCAGACATGATGCTAAGGGAGATGAAGTTCTCCATGAGCTTCCCATGGCATTATGATCCATGTGGGATCATCTCAGAGATGAGGGTGAAGAACAAAAAACATCCCTTATGTTCATGTGTCTAGGCCTGAAATTGAGAAGTTCGTAAATCAGACAGCCTGGGAGCCTAACACATTGATTGAGGTAGAAAAGCAGGATCCCCCAGCCACTGTATCTCAAATAGCAACGCCACGGGTCCCGAAGGAAAAAAGGCCTCGGCAAGATTTATCTCCGCCTGTCATGGAGCTATTGTCCAAAGAGTTCCAGCTGCATACTAAGAGGCCCAAGACAATTTCAGTTCCTCGCCCGACTAGAGAAAAAGAAGCCCCGTCTACAACAACGACCACGGTTGATAGGCCGCCCTTCAGTTCGAGCCTCCATAAGGCCATAACCTCAGCAGTGATGGAAAAATCTACAAATCATCCATTGACCACCCAACCAGGCAAGGTGGAACCAAAGCTAAGTATCTTAGAGAAATATGAGTTGATCAAGAAAAGGAACCAGACCCTGACCAACAGTACTTGTGCCCAGTTCTGGAAGTAGACGTCGACTGCACAACATAGGTTGTTGTCGACATTCTACACCGAGAAGGGTAGAATGCATATGGCATTCCTCCAGGTGCAGGTACTAGATCCAAAGGTGATCACTGACTATAAGAGAGCCACCTTCAAATTCCAGACGAAGGACGTGCATTCGACCGATCAGATGGATCTGCACAAGCAGACATAGGAAATGGTGTTCTATACGTTGGGGCATGCTTCCACTTCTGCATCCAAATTGCAGGTGTCACTGAACAATGTTCAAACACAACTCAAGCTGGAGAAGATATCGTCCTTTGCAAAGGACAATAGGATCAAAAATTTGGAGGAGCTGGTCCTCAAGATCGGTTATGATCCTTCAAACGTGAAAGCAGCTGAGGAAATGATAAAGAAGAAAAATGCTGACATAGAATTCTTAAGGAAGCAACTGAAGCTCTCGCCCACAGAGGATTCGCAGGTGAAGGAGATAGCAGAGAAAGAAGGAGAGAAGGATGAAATGCTCAAGCTGCTCATAGAGCAGAATGCACAGCTTAAAGAAATGGAAGCTGAGATGGAGAAACTATTAAAGGAGAAAGAACAACTGAATCCAATGGAAGTCATTCCATTGAGTTCTATTCCAATTTCAGGAGTGAGCACAACGTTAGTGACATAAATCCCATCCGCAACTCCATTGACATCCCAGGAGAAGAAAGCCGACCTGGCTAAGTCCATGGAAAAGATGAACCTACAGGAAACAGAGATCAGCAGGCTTAAAAAGGAGATTGAGAACCTTCAGGAACTCAAATCTTCCTTCCAAACCAGCCTCTCCAAGGAAAAGCAGGTGAAAGAGCAGCTAAAGCAGGAGCTATAGCAGCTCCGGAAGCAAACAGTGGCAGGAAAGACATTGGTCGAGGTTAAAGAGAGTGTATGGACAAACATCACTAAGTCCATGAATGAGATATGGCCCATGATCCAAATCATGTTTGAGTAGAATGAGTTGGTACAGAGAAGAAAACAGGCCATCGAGAAGATCATAGTAGAATTGGGGGAGATGCTAACACAGGCAAACAAGATCATCAAGTTCTTGAACTCTAAGACCAGGGAAGAGCTGGAAGAGATAAAAATTGAAGACAGGACAGAGACCATCCTTGAGGTCAAAAGAGTTTTGACCAAGAGAGGATTAATGCTTCAGCTGGAAGAAAAGGTTCAGGCCATGGACCTAGGGGTACAAAGATTCTTCAGTAAGATTGAGGCTCTACAGCAGAAAGGTTTTCCTGGTCTGAAGGTAATCAATGATAAATTGATGACTCTCCCAGATTACAAGAAGAGATTGGCTGAGGTGTCCAAGGACAGTTCGAAGTTTGCAGAAATTCAAGGGAGAATCACCGGCAAGGCATTTCTAGATGCCCTTCAGTGGGACATCAACATCCAACACGAGATTCGATACATCTTCCTCACCAAGCCTACATTCGCCAAGTACACAGAGATGGACGAAGTGTATCGAAGGCTGCTCAAAGTCAACGTGCCCAGTCATCTTAGATGGGAGGAACTATGTGATCTGATCGATTAACATATGAGCTACCCCAGTCTAGTCATTTGTCTAGTCAGATGAGGTCATGCAGAGGCTTCATCAACGGCCCACCCAGAAATCAACATGCAGTTACACCACATCATCAAGCAGTTCCTAGAGTTAGGAAATTTGTTAAGTTAGTTAGGCTAAAAATAGATTTAGCACGTCCTGGTCATTAATGACAGGATCGTTTGTAATTTGAGTTATAAATACTTCACCTTTCGAAGTATTGATGGTTGTTGATCTTCACACCCTAACGCTATCAGACTGTAATCTTTTTGAAGAGATCTTCCATTAATAAGAGGAGGCACTTTTTACAGGATTCTTGCATGTATTCACTGGTGATGTTTTTCTCTCTAAGTTGAATGTTATTCTCGTTTTGTTATCATATTGTTTTCTGAAACTAATCTTTAAGAGTAACGAAGGTTGCAGGATTTATCTCGTATACCCTGTTTCTGACTCGAAAGATTTTAGTGTTTTATCTTCTGGTGTTTTCAATAAAGAAATTATTAACTGCTTCTTTGTTGAAATTATCTTTCTCATCTTTTCTGTTGTTCATCATTTAAGCTACTAAAAGATCCAGTGATTATATTATCTCTCCCTGTGAAAGTTTTCCCTTTGCGTTTCTAGTTTGTATTTCATATTTTATTAAAACACAGACCCCATAGCCCAATGGATGTGTAGACTGTCTCAACCAATTCAAAAAAACACTTTGACAACAAAACCGACCTATTTCTTTACCTAGCCTAATATTTAAAATTGGAAACATAGCTAAATCATATAGAGAGATCCCTCTCTGAAGTTGGAAGGGCTAGATCCCAGCTTCAAAAGTGGTTGGATAAAGTTACCTTAGTAGATTTCTTCTACTGTCAACCTCTAGGAAACTTACCAAGTGCTAACATAGTGGTGACTCCACTGGGGAAAGAACATATAAAATCTATAATTTCACATTTTCTTTGCCCTAAAAGAAATTTTTTTCCTGGAATATTGCAACTTTGAGAAGAAAGTAATGTTTAGAGGTTGATTAAACTTTGTACATATTATTTTCGGACTCATAAAACTAAAAATTAGATATATAAAAAATCAAAAAGAAATTTGGCTCCCAAGAAAGTTTATACTCGATCTCATCCAGACCCAAAACCTGCGATAGTGACAGATAACCCAGAACAATTTCTCAGGAAAAGGGCCGTAGCTGAAAGATCAGTGAGTCATACTCCCTTACATAAGTCCCTTTCCTTTTCAGGGGATCCCATTATCTTTCGAAACCCTGAATTTGACGCCTTTTCCCAACAAAGCCTGGTTAGAGCACGGTCCGATAGTTTCATGATTGGAATCATTTTCGACCCAACCGTTTTACAACCCCGAAGCCCTGAAGTTTTATCTCCCACTGCTAAACCGCAAGTCACTTCCTCAGTGCTATCCAATCCCTCCTCGTCCTCGTCTTCAACCACTACCTCATTGATCATCCAGTCTGTTATCCCACCTCCTCCACACATCATGGCAGCTCGATATGCTCCCTTGGTGTTGGTTGCACCTCTTCATGCCATGCCCCAAGACTATCAAATGAGACTTCCACAGTTCGATGCAACAGGACCTTTGAGCGCACAACAACACGTAGATAAAATGAATGATTATTATGATCTGCATGAAGTAGATGAAGCTGATGTTCAAATGAGATTGTTTGCCCAAAGTTTGATAGGCGACGTTAAAAAATGGTACAAAGGGTTGCGTGCCACCTCAGTCCTTGACCTTACCGCATTCCAAAGAAGTTTTCTAGATAGATGGGAGGTAAAGAAAAACCCTCTACAAATTTTGTCAGAATACGAAAATATCAGAAGAAATCAAGGTGAGACAGTGCAAGATTACTGCACTTGTTTCAATAACCTGTACAACGCAATCCCATCTAAAATCAAACCTCCACAGGGTTTGGCCTTGATAAAATTCCCTGATGGCTTTGACGCTGATATGTCATACCAACTAAGGGAAAGAAATTCTACCACCCTGGAAGACATGCAGAAAAGTGCCATAAGTGTGGAGGCCAATTTGTTGGCAAAAAGGGCACGTCAGAGGTCAGAGAGGAGAGTCACAATTAAAGAAGAAGCTTCCACATCGACCTCAGATTCCAAATTGGATTCCTTGGCCAGAACAATGGAAAGAATGATGGAAAGACTTATTGTGTCAGACAGAAATCCTCCAAGAGAAAATCTACTAGCTCCTCAGGTTCGGAACCCTAACTTTAGGAGAAACCCTCCTCAAATCAGACAGAGAGATCCTAGGGATCAAAGAGAGCAGAGAGGTCCGGATCAGCAGATCAGACCTCCCCTACAAGAAAATTATGCTGATGAGGGGGAGGAAGTAATCGAAGAACTGAAGGACACTCACATAAATCTCATGGGAATTCACGATAACGAAGCTATTTTACTTACCCAAGAAGAGTAAGAACTTTTTCTTCTCAATCAAACAAAAGTAAGTGAAGAAGCTGAAGATGCAGAACAACAGGCTTTCGAAAATTCCATTTTGGAGGTACATCGGCAGTATAATTTGCGGAGTAAAAGGACAGAAGGGAGTTCCCCAAAAAAGAAAATTGAAACAAAGAAGGTAGTCGAAACCAAGAAGGCCTTTGAGCCATCTGCCGAGAAGATTCCTGAGAAGAGTACTGTCGAAGTTCCTGTGAAAAAAAACCTTACTATTCTGAAAAGATCGTCACAACCCGAGGTTTCACCTGTCAATCCACCAAGTACTTATGGCAAGAAGAGCGTGGTGGACAAACCGGAATTGATGAGCCAAGGCAAAGTTCCTACACCTTTCAGCCTTGAGGGGGAATTGGCCAAAGTAAAAATTCCCATCCCACTTTCTGAATTGATGAACAAAGACGTTTATCGTTCACAGGTGATTAAAGCACTGACCATTGAACCTAACATAGGCACGAAGGCCTTAACCATTGGATCAACAAATCATTCAGACACTGTGAACCTTACTGATGATCAACCCGAACTTCTGTTCGAACCTGAAGTAGATGGTCGAGATGATACTGGTGATGTCGCTCCTTTTTACATCAGTCTAAACATACATGATCTGATCTTTCATAACGCTATGCTGGATTCGGGTGCTTCCCACAATCTGATGCCTAAAGCAGTAATGGAGAAACTGGGACTGGAGGTCACCAGACCTTACAAGGATTTACACTCATTCAACTCCAATAAAGTTAGATGTATTGGTTTGATCAAGGACCTATGCATCACCTTGGTTCATATTTCGGCGAAGAGCATGGTAATGGATGTGGTAGTTGTAGACATCCCTCCGAAGTATGGAATGTTGCTATCCCGGTCTTGGGGGGCTAAGTTGAGAGGAAACCTGCAGCTAGATATGTATTATGCCACTATCCCAATTTTCAGGTAACAAAGAAGGCTATATAGAGAAACTTTGATGAAATACATGGTCACTATCCAAGAAAAACCGCACAACTATCCCCTCTACTCTGCGCATTCTGACTTTGATTCTTTTATCTTGTACAATGATGGTGACACGGGAGAACAAGATACTCATCTGGTAGAAGATACATCTAGTCAAGATGAAGGCCAAGAAATCATTGAGGTAGCAAGGATGAAAAACGTGATAACTGAAGAGTTATCGACAGATTTCTGGAGCATGGATTTTGATGGAGCAGTGAGCAAAGAAGGAGCAGGAGAAGGAGTCTATTTGCATAATCACAGAAACAGGTATTCAGAAAACCATTCTTACAAATTAAATTTCCAATGTACTAACAATATTGCCGAGTATGAAGCCTTGATGCTCGGTCTGAAGCTTTTGAAAAGAGTTGGTTCTAAACAGATTATGGTAAGAGGTGATTCTGAGTTGATAATCAAGAAAATCAAAGGTGAGTACGCTGTGAAACACCCACGTCTTAGAGCTTATAGGAATGTTGTTCTTGATTCCCTTAGATGTTTCACTGAAGTTGACTTGCAGGTAATGCCGAGGGGACAAAACATTCTTGCGGATGGATTGGCTACGTCAGCAACCACATGTAAGATTCCTTTCCGCTCGATTCGCCCATACACTGTTGAGGTGAAATGCAGACCAACCGTTCCGGACAATATCAGGTACTAGCAAGTGTTTGGTAATGATGATCAAATCGAAGACTTTCTACAGTGTAAAAATGATTTTGAATGTACAAATATAGATTTAGAGAACGAAGATGAAAATGTAAATAGATCTGACTTTGAAATTGATAGTGTAAATAGCGTAGATTCAGGAGAATTAGGCGATGACGAAATGGATGCCGATGTTTTACATTTGAAAAGCAATGTTTTGCCTAGAGGTCTAGTTCCTTTAGAGGACTTGTTTGATTTTAACGACGTAGCCAAAAAACCGAAAATTGAAGCTAATGGAAACGAGGTAGAGGACTGTAATAGAAGGACTGAGAGATTTTTCTTATTTATACACATGTAAAAGGAAAAACAGGGGTTCAACCTGTGGGGGGTTTCGGTTCGAGCTGTGAAGTGTTTTTCCTTTTTGGCTGGACCTGTGAGGGGTGTTTTATTTGGCTAGACCGTGGGCTGTGTTTGGCCAGAGAACTCTTTCTGTAATCATTAAATGATTGATCAGTAATGGACATGTTGTTTATAGGATTCTTGTGTGGATATGTTGGTGGCGTTTCTTTTCTCTGCTAAGTATTTTCCTGTTATCTTTTCATTTGTTTTCAATTCTTATTGCCAGAAGATAGTAACATAGTAGAATTTGTTGGCAAAATACTCTGCATCTAATCTTTGGATAATCTTTATGTTTCTCTTCTAAAAAGCTCAGTTAAGGAATTCTTAGCTGCTCCTTTGCTTGGCTTTTTCCTCGCCTAGTTCTTCCTCAAATCGACACCATTCAAACTTAATTCGATCCAACATTTCCACTACCTTTCCCTATGTAAGAGCTTTGTCTAGATCTGAGAGTGAATCACACATTTAAGCGCAGACCCCATTTGCCCAATGGCCCTCCTTGCTGTCCCAAAACAACTATTTAAAAACCAAAACCCCAACCCCATACTTTCATTACTTTCATAGCTAGCTTAAAATCCATCCCATACAAACCAAGTTAAATCGAAAAGAGAGAGCCCTCTCTGAGTCTTGGAGGGCTAGATCCAAGACTCCAAGTGGTTCGAGGTTACCTCTGTGATTGCCTCCGCAGCCTTAGGCAAATTACAGAGCACTAACAGGTTCAAAGCCCATTGTCACCTCGACTTGAACCTCTTTCATCTAAGCTTACTCATAGGGAAGCCAAGGGGGGTAGACCCTAGTTACTAGATGAAGTTAAGAGTTAAATTCTAGGAGTTGATTTTATTTGATTAAGGTTTGGGGGAATCTAGCCTATATGAAAAAGCAACAATGCAAAGTGCAAGTCTTCTAATGCTAAAGAAGTCCTTTCCCTAAGTGTTCTAAGACTAGTGCCTAAGATTGGGCAAGGGATCAACTACATTTAAGGGATATTTGTTTTTACAAAGTTCACAAAAGAATGCTAAATACAAGATTACAAGATTAGATAAGATACAAAGGATACAAGAACTAACTATCCACAAAGTTACAATTGAATGATACAACAATGAAGATACAAGATATATAAATAATACAAGCAAGATAACTAACCAAATACTAACTTGTTAACAGACTTAATGTGCAGGTAAAATAGATGTGATCAAGGAAATACAACCACAGCACACAAGCCAAATTACCCAAACAAGCGTGCCTCCAAGGGATGCGCAACTCAAGGGGAAGCCTTCAATGGCATACAAACAACAAGCTCCAACAAAGAAGAAGCCTCCAAGGGATGCACAACTTTAGTGAGGGAGTCCAATCACATTGCGGGAATTAAACTAAACTCAAAATTAAAACATGAACAAGAGGCCTCCAAGGGATAAAGCGCAACTATCCAACTGCTTAGTCCAATCAACAATGCTTGAAAGTAAATCACATGAAAGATAAAAGTGTAGTGTTTGCAATGTATCCTAAAACATAACCACAAGGATGTGTCCAACAAGATGCCCAAGCTTGATTAGATTAATTTTAGGATTATTAAGTTTGTTAAGTTAGAAATGAATCCTAGACTAAGTGACAACCCAAGAACTCCCCCAGCTTGTACCGAAAGAGTTTTCGGGTGCTCAATAAGTGAGGCAAACAAGGCCCCACCCTAGCTCCATAGGTCAACCCAAGAATATAAGTATTCCCCAGGATGGATGTCGAGTGTCATGAGATCGTCCACGATCTAGAACCTCCCATTTCCTCCTTAAATTCTCATTTTGATGGAATTGAGTTAGATCCTAGGAGACTAAGGTAAATTGAGTTAGTTAAGATTAAGTTAAGGTGAATGCAATGTGTTCTTGTGAAAGATGTGCTTGCAAGATACCAAGTACTTGAAAGATAAAGCAATGAAAGTAAAGTACGAAATTAAATTGCAAGATGAATTAAGTGTTTGCCACAAACCACAAGATCATACAAGGTTTCAAGAGATGAAATTAGAGTACATTAGAGATTTAAACCATTAAAGAAAATGTACTTAAAACTTGAATGACTTGCAATAAAATAAGGTACTTGGAAAGTAAATTGCAAAAGGAAAATGTGCTTGAATGTAAAATTCTCAAAATGAAGATAGATAGAAAATGTGAAAAAGATAAACAAATTAAACCATTATGCTTCCATGGGCCTAAACTAACACACGATTACTTCTTAGATTAGATTTAGTTACGATTATTAAGCATTTGAAAGAAAGCAAAGCATGTACTAACCTAGCCTTACGCATTTGGGGGTTGGCAAAGCCAAGTACACTCCAAGGTGTAGGCAAACAATTAAAACTTAAAAAAAAATAACTTGAAAGAACTAAGCTAAACCACCTCAAGCAAGTGCATAAGGTGGAGGACAAAGCCTTCCAGTTTTGTGCACAAGTGGGTGTAAGAAAATAAAACTAGAACTTGAAAAATAAACCTAGCCTCTCAACCTTGTCCTAGTGACAAGTGGGGCAAACAAATGAAAGTAAACTATAGAAAATAAAATCTACTTGCTAGCCTAACGGTTTTGGGGGTTGGATAGGCCAAACACACTCCAAGATGTAGGCACAACTAATAAATTAAATTGCAGAAATTTAAAAGAGAAGTGAAAGCCCTTTTGGGACTCCCTTAGGCTTGCTTACAGTGCTTAAGAAAGATGAGAGGAAGGGGCAATATGTTACCCAACTATTGGAGGCTCTTATTGAGTGTTTTGTGGCCCAAAATGGGAAGCACCTCCCCTTGTCTTGGAGAGAATCTGCAAAAACCAGCAAGCAAAAACTTGTTGGAAATGCTGTAAAATGTACAAAACACTTCAAAAAAATTTTGTTAGTGAAAACATAAATTTTTACTATAAAAATCTGAATATAGATAATGATTTTAAACCTATTTCATAGCTGAAAAATAACCACAAAACCTCAAAGAAATGAAAGAAGTTAGAACATAAAACTAATGGAGGAATCCCTTAGTTGAACAAGCAATTTCCCAAATCTGAAAATTGTCTCTCCAAACCCTTGATGACCTGCAAATGAGTGAGATCTAGCTACAAAACAACAAGGAGGTGAGCACATGAAATGGAAATGGAAAAATACTTTGCAATACCATACAAACTACTCACTAAGTCTATAGCAATACTACCATAAACTTAACCAAGAAAATTACTTTGCTTGGGATCTCCTAGATTAGATTTGAAAGTTAATAACCCACAATGAAAAATATAGCAGCAATATCACCTCAACAAAAGACCAAGAGGAGCATCAAGAATACTGTTGGATCATGTTGTCATTGATGCCAATGGTTTGATTGATTGATGTCATTGATTGATGTCAAGTAATTGATTGATGTCAAAGGATTTATTGATTGATGATTGATGTAATATAATATGTATTGTCCTTGATGAGAATGCATA
>ML798715.1:342286-353554 GCA_009831015.1 Picea engelmannii | reverse complement strand
GGTCCTTATACAATTACCAACATGATTAATCCTCAATGGGGATTAATCCAATAACAATAATAATAATAATGACATGATTAATCCTCAATGGGGATTTAATCCAATAATAAAATAATAATAAGAATTCTCTTCGCAGTTACATTATTTCAACACATAGCACCACTTTTTCATCTTTCTTCTCGCTGACTTATCCCATCACACATGTTCGAGCACTGCGTTGACCTATTTTTAGGATTTCACATTACCTCGTGGGAAGAAGGGGCTAAAGGCCCAGAAGGTAAAAGCAAGATGGAAAAAGATAAAATCCTAAGAATAAAAGCTCGAGCTGCTTCACCCAGGGATCCCTAAGAAAGCAATAAAAGGCTTCTGAGCAAGAAACAAGAGGGACCCGTAAAAAATAATAAAACAAGACTTAGTCAGAGGATAGGGGTTCTCATCACAAGCCAACTTATTAGGTCCATGGGTACCTAGCAGTTTGACATTACCACCAGTTGGTTACCATGCCATAGTAGTGACTCTTGGTTGCATGGTCAAGGGAAAGGGGGTCTCATCACAAGCCAACCTTCTCATTTCTGTGAAAGTACTTGTGGGTAACACTGTCACCACTGGTCACCACGCCAAGGTAGTGTCCCCTAATTAGCCTCTTGAAGAAAAAGAAAAAGAAAATAAGGAATAAGAATAAAGGGCATGAATGGGCTTGGAAAAATTTGCATTCAGGACAGGTGCATATCGCCTTCTACAAAGGCACCCACAGGTAAAGCTTTGCATCCTCTGCTCTCACTGCACCCACTTGCCTAGACATCCCTTGTCCACATCACCCACTTACATGGCTCAGATGAGATCTCTTCCAAAAACTTTCCTCTTCCAGTGGACACTAGGCCAATAGGATGCCCTGTCATTTTCTCCAAACTTGTATTGCAGGATTGTGTAATGTCTTTGAGATTTTAACTAAGGTATTAGGGATTTTATGCACATGTTTAATAATATTTATGATGAGATGTGATTGACATTACTATGATCCCTGTGACTTATGAGCCCATGGAGGGCGTAGCTGTTGATGTGCAGGATCATGCCCGATGGACAGGTACCATGTTGGACTGGTACACATGGGGACATGATCAGTTCAGACCTCCATGGGGATAAATATCCCACCAAATGGATGATGTGACCCCATCAGGGGGCATACACAAGATAGGGATGGACCAGAGGTTTTGCACCGGAGAAGAGGAGGACATTCCACTAGAGGCACCCTGGCAGAGATTGACCTAGGGGGGTTGTGCCCTCTCCATTGGAACCTTGACCCTGAAGGCCTAGGACATCACCCATGATGATCATGACATCATTTAGCCTTGTGGACGTCTTGGGAGGCAAATTTGATAGTGTTGGCACGTGTGGCAGGTTGGAGAAGCCCAAGGAGGGCTAACGTTTTGCTCCAGGATGCTGCATTTTCCCTAGAAGGGGCTAATGTCACCCTAAAAGGGGCATGACATCTCTCTTTATCTTGATTAGGGTTTAATTTAAGAATTTAATGTAAAACAATATGATTTTTGGTATTTTGGCCTTGTCGGCCTTTTTATGACCTAAAAGTAAAATTAGGTCATGGTACAGTATAAATTGAGGGTTTTTGCTATCATTTTTTCATCATCTCTCACTCACTCATTAGTGAGGTCTGAAATTTGCGCTACACTTGGTGTTCTTGGCTGAAATTGTGAGGCACACTTGTTGAAGGAAGGCATTTTTGGAATTCTATTGGCAATTTTTGGCATTTCTTGATGGAAGGTGTTATAACTAGGGTTTGCTATGTTATTTCTTCGTGAAATGTAAGTAAATTTCTGAAAAACTTATTAATTGAATGGTTGTATTGTTATTTCTTGCATATATTGTTATAAATTTGCTAGATAAACCCTAGGTGACAAGCACACATTGTAGGTCCTTGTCTCATGTACCGTCAAGATTTTTAGCCATTATTTGAAGAGAGGAAGAGGTTAGCCTTATCTAAACTCTATTCCTCCTCTTCTTTGCTAGCCATTTTACTTTTCTTGAGCTAAGAAGAAGAAGATGCATCAAGGCCTAGTTCCCCTACACCTCGATGAAGTCGATTTTCTAGGGTTTGCTGGTAAATCTTTGCCATAGCAACACGTTTCCTGCAGAACCTCTTGTCTTAGTTTAATGCCTCTTCTTGAGATAGTCATTTTTTCCATTGAACTAAGGAAGAAGGAGAGAGAAATGAGGCCTAGTTCCCCTACACTAAAGTGAGCCTCTCTCCCCTAGGGTTTTGACCTTGAGGGCTTGCCATAACAACACTTCAAGGCTTGACCCTCACGTCCTTAGTCTTACTATCTTCCTTGATCCTTCAGCCTTTGTGTCCTCCCTTTGACTTCATTTACCCTAGGAACACACCGATATAAGACCTAGCTCGTGAGTACTATGATCAAAACAACTCTCAATACTTTGAATAAAACCCTAACTATTCTAACCCTAGCCTAAAACTAACCCTACTAACTAAATGTTGTTGTCACCTCTTGCTATTAACATCATTGTGCAGCTATCGTCCTACTTGTGAGCAATTGAATGGTTATTTAATGGAATTACAAGAATGAAGTGTTAATTGTTACATTGAATGCCACGTTTTCTTAGCATTTATTGAAGAAGTGACATTGTCTATCATTGCTATTTTATAAACATTGACTTCATCAATATTTATTATTTAATTGCTTATATATATCAGATAGTCATTGATTATATGAAGTACTAACCAAGTGAGTAAGCTTGCATATATTTGTTTCTTGTTTCTTTGTCTCGGGCAGGTGCAACTCTATTTTTGGTTATACTTATCTTATTGGATGTTAGCCGGACTATCTGTTCAGTGGTGACTTGTGAGGGAGAAATTTATCTTTTATCTTACAATCCTTTGCCTTCTCAAAACCCCAGGTCACTAGGGATGCCTCCCTTGGGCCTTACCTCCCTATACAGAAAGAACCTTCCCATCGAGGTGACATTGGGTGGGATTGGTTCGAGTTACGCTAGTTTGCCTCTTGATATATATCTTTTATATTTACCACAAACTATGTGATAACAAGCTTCAAAGGTCAACCCTAAGATCAAAGTATTCCCAGAAAAGATGCCGCGCACCGTGAGACTGTCCCTGGCCTAGCACCTTCTGTTGCCTTCCTCCGACCCTGTTTTAAATGGTGAAGATAGTTGGTAATGGTGTCCTATTAAATCTAATAAGTTAATTATTAAACCTATGATCTAAGTGTGTAGTGTGTTTGAGTGCTTGTAGCTTGCTAAAAAATGATGCCAAAGTGAAAATGAAAAGTTGTGAAGGCTGAAGCCCTTAAACCATGAGACTGCAAGTTAAGTTCTTAATTGAGATTATTGTGTGTGGAATTTAAAAGACTGAAAATAACTTGCGAAATGGAAAGCGATAGATTAACTCTTTAAGATATGAGTGTTTGCATGCATATGTTGGAATTAAATGTTGAAACGGTAAATGACTTGCATGCAAAGTAAATGACGAAAGCAAAAAGATCCACTATTCCTCCATGAGCTCTAAGCTAGCATCTATTATGCATGTGATCTACTCTAGATAATTTTAAGTCAAGCATGCATGTAGAGATCACAAGTTACAACTAATATAGATAAACTAAGCAAGGAAAGACAGAAAGGAAATCTAACTAAACTTGCAAAGTAAATACTGAAAGAAAAGGAATGCAAGCCACTTGGGTACACTCACTTGGTCTTGCTTACAGTGTCTAGATGAAAGAGGAAGAAGACAAATTGTTACCGCTTCGAAAGGAGTTACTTGAGGGTGTGTTGTTCTTGAAATTGGGTAGCATGTACCCTTAGCTTGGCGAGAATCTGCAAAAATCAGCAAGCTATTGCTTGCTGATTTGAGCTGCAACACACTAAAAAAAAGCTTATGAAATTTCAGTTTTTCAACAGAAACTTCTTGCATATAAAAACCATAATTTTATATTAATTAAATTGACCTATCTAAGCAAGTTATCCACTAAAATATGAATGTGAAAGGAGGAGGAGGAACAGAAAATGCTTGTGAAGTTTAAGTGAAGATGAGGGTAGATTCTTCCTTGAACCTATCCCAACAACCCCTTCGAGATGATCTACAAAAATTCCAATAAATCGTGAAATGAAATAGATAATGAATGCATGCACTAACAACACAACATAGTTTCCATCATTAGTGAATTCAAAAACATATAAGCTAGCAATTATACGATTACTAATTCTAGCCAAGTAAACTAATTTACCCAACAATCTATTCAATAACACAATAATATTTGAAACAAGAGAAATATCACCTCATGAATACATGGATCATCCAGACAAATCTTGAAATCCCTGAGTCCTCCAAAGCGATTTATTTATTATCAAATGGGAAGAGGTTGCAACAGAGTTGCTTCAAGCTCTTCAAGAACCAAAACTAGTGAAGCAAGATGACAATAATGAGAGAAAGAGAGAGGGAGATGGAGAGAATTTGGTAGCATAACAATACCTTGAAGAATGGTGAATAATTATGGAATGATAGGTCTCTTAAATAGCATGAGAGGCTAAGGAGACCCCTCTTGGATCTTCAACAAGTGTCAAACATCCAAATGGAAAGAAAACTCAAAAGGAAAATCAACCAATGGGGGCGTGGGATTTTAGGTTGAGTGAGAAAGGAATGCGAGTGAGTTGGATGGGTGAAGTGGCCTTATAGAGGAGGTGCATTGGTGGAAGGAGAGGCCCACGCTTTCATTCCATCCTTTAATGAGATGTTTCCATCTTCATTGCTTGAGGTTTCCACTTTTCTCAAAAGGGAAAGTGTGAGTTCAAGAGGGGAAAGCGTGATTTCTCAAGGGAAGGCGTGAGGTAAGGAAGGAGTGTGGGGGAGTGTGTGTGTCACACTCCAAAGAGGACGTGGAGAGTGGAGGGATGGCGCATGAGAGGAAAGAGGGACCCACATTCCAATTTTCAAGAGTGTAATGATACCAAGCCAAATGTTTCGCTTGGAATCACTATATACCACTAATTTGTTGATGTGCAGGTATTTATTGAGTTATTAAGTGCATACAAGATTCATTCAACACATAAATATCACAATACATTCAAGATATATAAGCACAAGCAAAGATCTAACCTTTTTATTATGAGCAATGTAGGATCAATACAATAGATGGCCGATCTGGCATAAACCTTAGATGGTTGTACAAAAAATAGATATGAGCTGCTACAAAATGCTCCCGCCAATACAAAAGAAGCCTCAAAAGGCTGGATAAGTAATGAAGACCAGTACCAAGCAGATCTGAATGCCAAACCCTCCAGCTGAAGAGTGCCATGCTCCAAGTGAAGACTGAAGCCCTCAATAATTCGACCCTGATGGAAGAATACTCTAAATGAGCCCAAACTCGGCTAGATAGTAGATTAGGGCAGTGGGATCCTCCTCATGAAGTTTCAAGCCCAACGTCCAAGACCAACCTCTCCAACTACTGAATCTTCTAAGGGAGTTGCACCCTCCTGAATAGTTGAAACCCTAGGCAACTTGTCCCTGAAGAAATACACCTCCAAATGATGTGAAACTCTCGAAGAATATAGATCGGGCTATAAGAATCCCGTGGGAGAAGTTCAGACCCATATCTCAAACAGACAAATCTCTCTAGATATGAGAAATACAGAAAAGTGGGATGTCCTCCTATCCTTCAAATTGTCCCAAGCTGTTGTTGAAGATTGAGTGGTGATAACTCCTCAAGAAAACCCTCATAATGATGATGGAGCACCTGCAAATAAAACCCAACTGATGAAATGCACAACGCTCCTCCTAAATGGCTAGATCGAACCCTCCTCAATGGTATGGTGCACCCTTGCTGGAAACTCCCCAACAGTATAGCCCTGCTATCTTCTGAAGCTCTAGAAGGAGATATGATGAGAGTAGAATGGTGTGGAGGAATCTTTCATCCCCGAGACCAAGATGTGGAACAAGGTGAGTGGATATTTCACCACTGAGTTTCTCACAAGGGTTTGTACAACAAAACCCCCAAACTGAATTCTCAAGAGCAATAACAAGCAATATACCAAAATCATAATGACTAATAGGTGCGCCCCAACCTCTTACTTATACTTTTCCTTCTAATTCTCTGTTGAGTTAGGTTAACTCCCAGGGTTAATCTTCTATTCTTCTGTTGAGTTATCTTTTACTCCTTTATCCCTTTCCTTTCTTAAGTCAACTTAAAAATATAACTTTAGCCTCATTGACTTCCCCCCTCAGTGTGAGACTATGACCTAGTGGGGGTGCCCAAGCCACTGAGTCTCCTCATCACCTCTCTAAGAGGTGGGGGACATTACAGTCTCCCCTACTTGAAATTACTTGTCCTCAAGCAATTCCAAACCTGCTGCTCTTACCACATGCTCCTTCTCCCAAGTGGCATCCTCAATGGGTAAATCCTTCCACCTGATCAAGTACTCCTTCATGGTTTAGTTTCTGAGCCTCTTCTCTCGGACTTCTAGTACCTCCTCTAGAATCAAAAAAAATTGTCCCTCCCCATCCATGGGGGGTAATACCTCAATAGGCATGATGTGTTGACCGAGGGATTTCTTAAGGCACGAGACATGAAAAATGTTGTGAATTTTGCTTCCCTGTGGAAGCTCAAGTTCGTAAGCTATGACCCCTATCCTCCTGCTGACTTTATAGGGTCCAAAGAAATGTGGCTGCAGTTTCTCCGCTCCGCTTCTCTTAATGGAAGCCTGCCTGTATGGTTGCAACCTCAAATAGACTAAATCGCCAACATCAAAAGTTCGGTCAACTCTGTGTTTGTCTGCTTGGACCTTCTGCTGGTTTTGTGCCCTCTGTAGATGATCCTTCAATTCCCTGAGAATGTCTTGTCTCTGCTGTATCCAATCCTATACCATCGGTGCCTTACTGTCACTGAATGAAATCTCTACAAATGATAAAGGATTGTAGCTATACAAAGCTCTGAATGGTGACATGCCAATGGACATATATGTTGGGTGCTGTTGTAGCAATATTCTCCCAAATGCAACCATCTGACCTGTTATCACTCAGTTTGTAGTCTAGGTTAGGTAGCTGAAAGGTAAGGATCAAACTGGCGTAATAAGAGCTTGCCCATCCACTGTCACCTCGATGGGGGGCTCTTTCTATTTAGGGTGGCTAAACCCAAGGGAGACATCCCTGGCAATCTGGGGTTTTGAAAGGCAAATCTTCAAAAGATCAAGGTAAGTTTTCCCGTTCACAGATTACCGCCAAGAAGATAGTCAAGATGAAGATAAACCACATAATAGGCACCTGTTTGCGAGACAAGGCAACAATAAAACTAATGCATGCAAATAGTGGTTAGTACTTCATAGATTTATGACTATCAACATTTAATATTCATGAGCATAAATAGCAGTGATTATTGACGAAGTCAATGATTGCAATAATGACTATGGCTTATAATATTACTTCTCAATAAATACAGAATGATATAGCATTCAATGTAAATAATTAATCCTTGAATTAACACAATGCATCAAATATCATTAAATGCTCATATAAGACAAGAGTGTTGAATCAAGCTTATTAGAGGTGACGTCAACCTTCCTTTAGGGTTAGTTTGGTAGACAAAGAGGTGAACGTTTTGTTATTTATCCAAGGAAGACTATCAATACATCAATGTCTATCAATTAGATGATTAAGCCACAACGTTTTATATCAACCAAAGGCTCAAACAAGGCATGACGTCATCATCAATCTAGGGTTAGTTGGACGTTTAGGGTTAGTTAGGGTTTCAAATTTAAGAGTTTTGAAAAGGGCCGTCTCGTGATAAGACCTCCCATCCTCTTGGTTAGGTCTTGTTTTATTATTTTCTTAGGGTCCCTTTAGTATTTTATCGAGAGGCTTTTTTTATTGCCTTCTCGGGGATCCCTAGGCGAAGCATCTCTAGGTTTTATTTCCTATGGATTTTATCTTTTACCAGCTGCTTTTACCCCCTGGGCCTTTAGACCCTTCTTCCCACAAGACAAAGTGTAACCCTCAAATGGTCATCCTAATGGATGGACTAGGGGAATGGGATAGATGTGCGGGAGATAAGATGTAAAATGATAGAATGGTGGGAGCAAATGATGGCTCTGCAAATCCCCCTTGGTGGCTAACAAAAACCCATGAATACAAGCTTGCTAAGTCACCCCATCAATCACCCCAACAATGGTCAAGTGGATTAGTGTAAGATCCAAGCAGTTATTAGAAATGACAGGAACCTAATGCATATATAAGAAGGTTATAACGATCAAACACGACACATACCATGATACCTTGGACCAATTACCTCATGGAGCAAGAGTCCTCTCTGATGCAAGTCCAAGCCGATGGTGATGGAAGTTGCTGCTGCTGACAGGACAAGTCTGGTGAAGAAGAAGAAGAATGGGCCCTCCAGGGCCATGCTCAGGTCAATCCTACTCTCGGTACTCCATGTCTGGGACCTATGGGCCTCGAGACATGATCTCCTAGTTATCCCTAGATATTGAGGATAACATCTGGCTCCAACTCGGGGACATGTTCCCACTGTAGAGCGCATGAGAACCTCAACAATCTCTGGCATAAACCTGTAGACCTGCTCACACTTGACAAGAAAGAATCAATGAAAAAATGTGGGGTGGTATTGCCACCCCGCAACATAACACATGTATACAATATGGTAATCATAGATGCGAACAGAAAATGAAATACTTACCTGTGCTTACCTGTTGGTTGTGTGTTGATGTAGTCAAACAACCAATGAAGCCAAGCCAACAACATTCCTTGATACCTGCCTTTGTGCTTCATCATAAACCAAAACAGTGATAAATCAAGCACAAAAATGTCATGAGTTAGAATATATATCACACTATCGAAAAAGTTAGGATCTAACTCATGGAGGCGGGTGGGAGGGACAAAATCCTGCCAAGTCCATTTCTGAGGAAAGTACTCAATCCACTTCAAGAAAGGGTCATGAGAAATGCAAGATTCAGAAAACTGACTCAAAGGTCCTGCAAACTAGTTACCGAGAACATCTTCACGCCCTGAAGTCAAAGAAAGGATTGATAAAGATCTACCAGACGACTGGCAAACTGAAAAGGGAAAGTTGAAAAACTGACTGAAACACACAGTACCCAACCAACCCTTGGAGTTCAGGATTTTCCTAAAAGGAAACTTAATATTAAAAATATACTTCCCAAGCACACCTTTAATGGATAGGCATGGTAAAGAAACAATAGGTGGCTGGAGTGAAAATCCACGAGAAACCTTCTTTAGGGAAACGATGTTCTCACTTGTATCAAAATATGAGCAGATAGGTGATTGACAATCATCTTCACAAAATAAGTCCAAATGCTCAGAAGAGCAGTCATCAAAGTCCTCAAGGTATGACCGAAAATCATCAGGAAAATAAGGTACTAGGTCATCCTTGGTCCTTTGGAAGGCATGGGTAAAAACCTCATCTCCTTGTTGCCACTGGTCAAAAGTAATCTGTTGTGGTAATTGCAAGGGAAACATGTGAACCTGACTTTTTATGTCATAGATGGGATCTGTATCATAACTAAATGCATCCCACCTACGTCTCCCAACATGTATGAACTCGTCGAAATCAGCTATGTCAGTATCAGTATCATAACATGGAGGAGTCAAAACATACAATACTTCTCCACTCTTTGTGTCATAAGGCAAAGAACCATTTAAAACTTGGAAGGGATAACAATGTACCTCTCTTAATCCTTCCTGTGCAAGAGCTTCAAGTATTTGGATAGCATCATCAAGTGGAAGATCTACCTCTACATCTTCAATCTTGAGACATAGGGGATCTAGCTCGTCCAATGGTTCCACTCCTTCTTCATTCCCTGAGTCATAGAACAAGGTATCATCAAAAGAATCAAAGTGACTTACCTCATTCTCTTCATCTTGTGCAGGAGTGATAGGATCTTGAAGACCTTTATCAGACTGAGGAGCGATTACTGGTGATTCATCCTCATAATTCACATTTCTAGTTATATCTTCGTTGCATTTTGTTGGATCATGGGAGAGGTCTTGCTCCTCTTCAAGAGGTTGACAATGGTCTTCATAAACCTCGTCTCTTATATCAGAGGATTCTTGGTATTGATCATGATAAGCCCTCCTGAGATCTTCTACAATCTCAGTGGTGAATCCTTTGTGATGTAAGGTTACCATGAGGTTTTGAAGGACATATTCATACGTTTGGCAATCTGGCTTAGTAAGGTCGATAAACTTGCTAATAAGGTGTATGAAGGATGATATACCCCTGTCCTTGCAACAACTCTTAAAACATTTTTTCAAGTAGGATGGCAGGGTGAGAAAAAACAACTTTATAAGAGCATCCTCTCCTCCCAACTTTATCTCGCTCAAATACTCCAAGAAATTTATTATATGAGGAGTTGGGAGGCCCAAAAACATTGGAGTGTTGCCTAGCCATTTTGTATCAAAGTAATTTGGGTATCCTTGAAAACTTCTGAAATCAATACTTGGATACATTTGTTCCCAGTGTGCCATGATCCCATAACTTGAAAATATCACAGAAGGTAATGTGGCACCCTAAGAAAATTCAGTGGAGTCACCAGATAGTTTTCCTGAAACTACCAAAGAGTAGGGGAAATAAGGTCTAGTGGAGTCGCCAGGTAAGCTTGTAAGAAAAGGTCTTTGAGGCAAGGCTTACCAAAGGATTTGTTGTTGAGGAAGATTGACTCAGTGTTCCCCAACAACGACGCCAAAATGTTATCACTCAGTTTGTAGTCTAGGTCAGGTAGCTGAAAGGTAAGGATCAAACTGGCATAATAAGAGCTTCCCCACCCATTGTCACCTCGATGGGGGGCTCTTTCTATTTAGGGTGGCTAAACCCAAGGGAGACGTCCCTGGCAATCTGCGGTTTTGAAAGGAAAAGGTTTAAAAGATCAAGGTTAGTTTTCCCTTTCACATATTACCGCCAAGAAGATAGTCAAGATGAAGATAAACCACAGAATAGGCACCTGTTTGCGAGACAAGGCAACAATAAAACTAATGCATGAAAATAGTGGTTAGTACTTCATAGATTTATGACTATCAACATTTAATATTCATGAGCATAAATAGTAGTGATTATTGACAAAGTCAATGATTGCAATAATGACTATGGCTTATAATATTACTTCTCAATAAATACAGAATGATATAGCATTCAATGTAAATAATTAATCCTTGAATTAACACAATGCATCAAATATCATTAAATGCTCATATAAGACAGGAGT
>ML798715.1:301790-313920 GCA_009831015.1 Picea engelmannii | reverse complement strand
TATTCTTAGCAAGGATGAGTTCAATCCTTGTCTTCCATTCTCTGAAGTTAGAGGATCCATCTAGCTTGTTCTCAGACTTCATAGAGTTCATCATGGCTTGCTTGACTTGGTCAAACCCTAGATTTGACCAGAAATCCAAACTTCACGTCTTGGCCTTCTGAGAGTACCAAGAGATGCGCTGGGATAGGGTGCACTGATCTATCCAGAGATTAGGTCAATCTCATCACTTAAGGTACCTCAACAAGAGGTTTAGGGTTTCTGCAACTGCTTCTGCTGGTAACCCTAGTTGTAGTGCTTTTGGAAGCTGCTCCTGCTAGTAACCCTAGTGACAGTTCCTCAACGAGCTCAATATATAGCGGCTATGTTTTCTTCCAGTGTTTTAGGCTAACTGAAGGGGTGTGGGCCCATAACCTGTTAGAATATAGAATATGGTGTGCTCGTTTTACCATTGACGATACCTTTTTCACCCAACCATAGGCCGAAGCCTCCCTCCGAGCACCTTAACCTTGACTGAGAATTCCTCTGGAAGCAAACCATAGGCTAGATATCCAAACAAAGAGTAGCGCATCAATCCCCAAGGATAGCACATTACAAAAGCTGATCAGATAGTCCCAAACCCTAGCCAAGAGATATTCAAGCCAATACTAAAACTAGCTACTGCTGCAGTTGCACCTACAACCCTCCTCCAAACCTGCACACCAGACTGCAACTGCAGTGCGCACCAACTGGGAAACTGCAATTCTGAGATGCTGTCAAATGAGGACTGGTGCCCTATATTTATAGTAATCCTGCTAGTTTGTTGGGGCCTACTTCTCCTTCTGGGTATGTGTCTGTTCAGTATATTATTATTAATTCTGGCCGACTTCTTCTCTTGGAGGCTAATAGCCTAATATAAATTATCTTCTTGAGCCGACAAGGCTTCTAGGGTTATTAGCCAACTCATTAGGGTTTCTTTTACTTCTCGGAGTCTTCTATTCTCATCAGGTTCACATGTGGGGGTAAATACCTCCCGCAGCTACCATAATATTAACACTTAGGACCCTGGAGTTTCTGGCTCTCATAGGCAAGAGGGTGCCTCTTCTGCATCAGTACGGCCCCTATTCCTTCCCCAGATGCATCCCACTCCAAGGTAAATGGGAGACTAAAATTTGGAAGGGCTAAGACTGGGCATGTACTCATCACCTTCTTGATATTGTCCATCATTTTTTGAGCCTCCTTGTCCCACTTGAATGCTCCCTTCTTAGTCAAATCGGTCAAGGGTGCACATAATTGAGAGAACCCCTTGACAAACTTCCTGTAATATGTGCACATTCCCAGAAATCCTCTCAATTCTGTGAGTGTCTTAGGAGTGGGCCATTCCATGATGGCTTCAATTTTCTTCTGATGTACCTTTACCCCTTTTTCTCCGATAATGTTTCCTAGATAAAGGACCTCAGTCATTCCAAACTCACATTTGGACTCCTTAGCATATTGCGATTGTTCCTCCATAATTGGCAAAATCTGGTCCAAATGCCTAACATGCTCCTCCCATGTCTTGTTGTAGATAAGCAGGTCATCAAAGAATACCAACAGGTGCTTCCTTAGCTGCTTGTTGAATACATGGTTCATACATGATTGGAACATAGCAAGGGCATTAGTTAACCCAAAGGGCATCACTAGAAACTCATAATGACCGTAGTGACATCTAAAATCTATTTTTGAGATGTCTTCCTCTCTCATCTTGATTTGATGATAGCTAGAACAAAGGTCAATCTTAGTGAAGTAGACGTCCCCATGCAATTCGTCCAACAGTTCATCAATCCTTGGTATTGGGTGCCTGTTTTTGATGGTCTTTTTATTTAAGGACCTGAAGTCAATGAACTTCCTCATAGTGCCATCCTTCTTCTTCACCAACACTACTGAAAAATCAAAAGGGCTACTGTTGGGCCTGATGTGTCCATGTCCATAAGTTCCTTGATGGCCTTTTCTATCTCGTCTTTGTACTTCTTGGGATGTCTGTATGGTGTGGTGATCACTGGTTTGGCCCCTTCCTCTAGCTCAATAATGTGCTCAAATTCTCTATCCAGTGGAACCCCCAGAGGAATAGGCCCAAACACCTTGTGGTGTTTTTCAAGGATTTCCTTGATTTTTGGAGTGTAATGAACCTTTCCCTGTTCATCCACACGTGTCACAATCCTTCATTCGGATGCATATACTATTTCATCCCTCTAGAAGATGGCTTCCATCCTCTTGTTCGTGACTACCTTTGTAGCATTCCCTGTCATGCCCCAAAGCACTACCTTTCCTCCACCCTCCTCTGTGAATGACATTTCCATCGTTTTGTAGTTGGTGGTGATAGGCCCCAATGTGTTGAGCCACTGAACTCCTAGGATGATGTTGGTATCTGGAAGGTCCATGACATAGAAGTCCTGTGTCAACTCATGCCTTCCCAAGGTAAGCTTTAGGCTTGGAATATATCTATCACAGGGCATGGTGCTTCTTCCTGCAACCTCCACTTTGAATCCTTCAAATTCTACTGTGGGTATGAGCCTCCTCATCATCAATGCTGCATCAATGAAGTTGTGGGAAGCTCCTCCATCAATCAAGACCGAGACTCTTTGACCATGTAAGACCCCCCTCATTCAGAAGGTGTTATACTTTGGCACTCCACTGATAGATGCCAAGGTGGCCATACTATCCTGTCCTGTGATTTGTTCCTCCTCTGCTGCCTCAGTGGTTTCTTCCTCCATGTTTTGTATTTTTCCAATCTCATCTTCTTCTTCTTTATCTAAAGTGACCTCAATGTAATGTACCTGTCCACGTTCCATGCACTTGTGTGAGGTATTCCATGGTTCCTTGCATGTGAAGCAGAGTTTCTTCCTTCTCAGTTCTCTCCTGGTGTTATCATCTATTCCGCCACGACCCCTGTCATAACCCTTAGGGTCACGTCCTCCCTGGTTTATTAGAGGCCTTTGATCTCTTCCACCATTGTTAAGAGGAGGTATGGGTATGAATTTTGGTTTAGCAGCTGGACCCAAATCCATCGTCTTCCAAATGGCCTCTTGTAGGTTGGTAGGCTTGAAGGCCTTTACTCAACCCTTCTGTGAAAAGCATCATGAGTCTGGTCGGGGACATATCTTGCACCATCACTGCCAACCCCTGGAATTCATCAATGTATGCCTTATCCCTACCTGTTTGCTTGAGTTGGGTGAGCTCCTGGACATGTAACTCGGGATCTCCTTGATCAAATCTATCAATGAGCCTCTGAGTGAATTCTGTATAGGATACAATCTAGTTGTGGCCGAGTGTGGTGAGCCCATGATACCACCAGTCGTGGGCCTTGCCATCCAAGTACATAGTGGAAAACTTGATGGCCTCCATCTCTCTCATGGGGTTAATATGTAGGTAAGTATCCAGCTTCTGCACCCACGATTGTGCTGTCATCTTGGCCGTACCATCAAAGTATGGAATCTCTATCTTTCTGTCCCTTCGTTCAAACTCAAAAATGCCCCTATGGTTCATCCTAGGTTGATTTCTGAACCTGAGTTGGCAATACTGATCTAGGGACATCTGTCTTTGAACTTTCATATCCAAGCTGTAGTATTCCTTGGTACTCCTAGCCAATTGTTCAACAAAGTCTTCAACCTGTTCATGTTTCCCTTGCTCATCTATGAATGTGGGCATGTATGGTCTGGGGTTATCTCTACTACTCGAGTGTCGGCCTAGCTGTTCATCTGTGGACACTGACATGTATGGCCTAGGATTGACTCTGCTACCCATCTACCCATGGGATGTGCCATGTCCCAGACTTCCTTCGGATCCAGATGCTTTCTCCGGGTTATATCTGATTTCCTCATGGGTTCCACCGTAGCCACCCGCCTCCTTATTCCCATACGTATTAGGATCCTTTCCTCGATGGGTTAATTACATCAGAAGGTCATTTATCTGAGATTGGTTCTCGTTCATCTTTTGCAGATTATCGTCAACCTTCTTCAAGGTTTCAAAAATTTTGACCTGTCCCCTTCTGCTGGTTTCCTGATACTCATCCAAGTGTTGTACCAATGCGCTTTCAGTGCAGTTCATGTTTTGCTGGAACTTACCAAATTCAGCTACTAAGAAAGCCAAGCCCTGAGGTTCATGGTCATCCTCCGACCTTTCCATTTCTTCCTCTATTTCACTGTTGTTTTTCTTCCTTCGACCCATAACAATTCCACTGTACCTATGCATGCGCCGATCCCTCCATGGGTTTGGAGGATCGAAGCTCTGATACCACTGTAATGATCCCAAGCCAATTTTTTCGCTTGGAATCACTAACTACCATTGATTTGTTGATGTGCAGGTGTTTATTGAGTTATTAAGTGCATACAAGATTCATCCGACACATGAAGATCACAATACATTCAAGATATATAAGCACAAGCAAAGATCTGACCTTTTTATTATGAGCAATGTAGGATCAATACAATAGATGGTCGATCTAGCATAAACCTCAGATGGTCGTACAAACAATAGATACGAGCTGCTACAAAATGCTCCCGCCAATAGAAAAGAAGCCTCAAAAGGCTGGATAAGTAATGAAGACCAGTACCAAGCAGGTCTGAATGCCAAACCCTCCAGCTGAAGAGTGCCAAGCTCCAAGTGAAGACTGAAGCCCTCAATAATTCATCCCTGATGGAAGAATACTCCAAATGAGCCCAAACTCAGCTAGATAGTAGATCAGAGCAGTGGGATCCTCCTCCTGAAGTTTCAAGCCCAGCATCCAAGGCCAACCTCTCCAACTAGTGAATCTTCTAAGGGAGTTGTGCCCTCCTGAATAGTTGAAACCCTAGGCAACTCGTCCCTGAAGAAATACACCTCCAAATGATGTGAAACTCTCCAAGAATATAGATCAGGCTATGAGAATCCCATGGGATAAGTTTCAGACCCAGATCTCAAACAAATCTCTCCAGATATGAGAAATACAGAAAAGTGCGATGTCCTCCTACCCTCCAAATTGTCCCAAGCTGTTGTTGAAGATTGAGTGGTGATAAATCCTCAAGAAAACCCTCAGAAAAGAATGATGATGGAGCACCTGCAAATAAAACCCAACTGATGAAATGCCCAATGCTCCTCCTGAATGGCTAGATCAAACCCTCCTCAATGGTATGGTGTGCCCTTGCTGGAAACTCCCCAACAGTACGCCCCTGCTATCTTCTGAAGATCTAGAAGGAGATATGTTGAGATTAGAATGGTGTGGAGGAATCTTTCATCCCTAAGACCAAGATGTGGAACAAGGTGAGTGGATATTTCACCACTGAGTTGCTCACAAGGGTTTGTACAGCAAAACCCCCAAACTGAATGCTCAAGAGCAATAACAAGAAATATACCAAAATCAGAATGACTAATAGGTGCGCCCCAACCTCTTACTTATACTTTTCCTTCTAATTCTCTTTTGAGTTAGGTTAACTCCCAGGGTTAATCTGCTATTCTTCTGTTGAGTTATCTTTTACTCCTTTATCCCTTTCCTTTCTTAAGTCAACTTAAAAATATAACTTTAGCCTCGTTGACTTCCCCCCTCAGTGTGAGACTATGACCTAGTGGGGGTGCCCAAGCCACTGAGTCTCCTCATCACCTCTCTAAGAGGTGGGGGACATTACAAAGAGTTTCCAAATCTTATGGGGGAGAGGGGACGTACTCCCATATGGGGACACAAATCCCAAGGGGGATTTAATTAAATGATTGGGTAAAAGGTGGATAGAGGTTAGAAAAGGGTTAGGATGGGTTAGGTGGGGTCCATATCATTAATTGTCCCTTTACTTTACCTTATTTGGTCATTAATTACAAAATTTGACTTTTTCCCATGTCTCGGGTTAGCAATTAAAATTGCTTTTAACTGACTAAGACTCCTAAGTGGACAAAACCCTAACAAAACTTGTCTAACTGAGTTGAAAATTGGTCCAAGGGAGTAGGGGGTCTCATTACATTTCTTTTGAGTACAAATACCCCTATCAAAAGCCTAGGGACCTAAGTTTTACATTAATTATCCAAAATTAATTAATTAATTTAATTCCCAACCTTAGGAAAAATTAATTAATTAAAAAAAACCTATCAAGACTCAACTAAAAATCACAAAACTTGGCGTGTTGTCTTACATGGTTATTTACATCATTCTTAAACACTAGCTACCCAAGGATGACTTCATTAGAATGCCTTTCACCACTTTGGAGGATTTATTGCTAGTGGGACTGAAAAACTCAAGGGAGATTAATAAGGTTGGTTAGGCCAAATCAACCTCCTGAGGATAAAAACACTCAATGAAAGGAACTATCCTAATGAATAAATCCTAAGGCAATTGACGTAACCATGATCCATGTAGAACTATTACATTATAAACCCACGCAGTGGTACAAAAAACTGGCTTACAAAACTGTGTGCTAGAGCAAAAAAATGTCGTGTAGAACAAAAAATTCTTCGAATTATTTGCATCTGTTGATGCACATCTTCATGGTACATGGATTTAAACCCCTAGTTGAATAGTCATTCAACATTTGGCTGCACATGGGGACGTGTGTTCGAACTTCTCACATGGGATGGAGAGCATACGAGAATCCAACATCTATAAAAAGGTGCTCACCAATATCCAACATAAGCATATATATATATATATATATTAAATGAACAAATAAAATGCTACAAACAACATTTACATAATGAAATAACTATTGTACAACACATTAATCAAAAATGAAACTATGCTACAAAAACAAACATCTAAGTATATAATAACATAATGAATGAAATAATATAATACTGAAATATAAGAGAAGGGTTAGAGATACGTTACAGCCATCCATGCAATGGATGGAATGAAGCCACAAGTGTCTGAAAAACCCATGTCCCAGATGACTCACAGAAGACCCCTTCCCAAGTGTTATCAACTTGAATTTTTTTGTGAGGAGGAACCAGCCAAGAATCATGCTCTTTCTTCCCTTCAACCAAACACTGGAATATGACAAGCCATGTAAAATTTTAATACTTTGTTGCTCGTTACTGTCAAGGTGGAAGACCAACCAATACTCATAATGATATGATCTTGATAAACTGAAGTTGCCTTTTATTTCCTCATAATTCTGCATTAACTTATCTTTTGGTTGAGAGGTTGAAAATGAACATTTCCATGAAAGTTGTCAAGGTTCTCCTTCAAAGAGATCGGTTCCTCGGGAGGAGGGTGGGGAATTGAATTATCTAGATATTCAACATTTTCAAACTTCAATTCCTCAATCTCCTCAACATAAATGAATGACTCATCCATGGATTCATCCAGAATTTCCATATGAACTTCCTTATCTTTTTCATCGTGAAGCTCAAGTTCTATAAGGTCTGGATGTCCCATGTAAGTTTCAGTAAAGTCAACTTCCATGGCTATTAATTGTTCAATGTGGAAAAACTACATGTTCTGAATCATTTCTGTAATCTCCTCAATGGGAGCTGGTGGGGAATCAATCATTATATCTAAGCTGATTGTTTTTATATCTGGAAGATTCTTCCTCTTCCATTTTTCCATAAATTCATCAACCAATTCACTGTAAATTTATGTTGATCATTCCCAAATCTTTCCAAAAAGTCATACAGAAAATCCCATATGGTCTTGATTGAATTATCTTCATGAAGAAGAAACCAATCAAAAGCACTTACCTAACCCTCCAAAAGAGTCCAGAAAAAAAAATATCATAAGAGCATCCTCATCGATAGGTGGATTATGTCAATCATCAATTAATTGCCAAAAGACCTTGACATGAGAACAAGCATCACCATCCTCATGAAATTCAAGCACATTGTCAATAACCTTGTCAGATATATCATTAGGATAACCAACTATTCTTGAAAAATCAAAAGGCTTCGTGAGATTGTTCATTGAAAAAGAAAAAATCTTGGACCCAAAAGATTACTAAGGATCTGACAAAAAGGGAAATGTGCTAACTTCATCCACAAACTTTCTCAAGTCCAAGGATGAAACTAAACAAGTCGTGAGTTCCTTCTCGAAGAATACTATGTCAAATTATTTTAAAGTGGAGTCGCCAGATGACCAAGTTTATCAAACAAACAAGAGCATCAAACAAAGTACAAACAAGAAGGAAAACAAAAGTTAATTTATTAAGTTGGAACAAGAATTGGATATCAGTGAGTGCTTATTATCCAAGAATTTCAAGCAGCCCACAACAATTGCTCCTTGCAGTACACTTGACAGATTTGTTCAATGGAGTTGCCACCTGGAAAATATTCACACGAAATCAACCAATGCAAGTTCAAAGAAATTTAGTGACTACGTTTTTTTATTGTTTAGTTCTAAAAGAATAAGTTAAGTCTTTTTGACCAAGGATAAATGACTTATCCTTGGCAATGGTGCCAAATATGTTGCCGTCCTTATACACACTTGCAAACATGAGCTAAGTCCTACTCACTTAGTGTTTCCTCGGAGGCACAATGCCTAGGTTCAAAGTCCACGCTGTCACTTTGACTTGAACCTCTTCCGTCTAGGCTAACTCCTAGGGAAGCCAAGGGGGGTAGACCCTAGTTACTAGATGAGATTTATGATTAAATTTTCTAGGAGTTGGTTTTAATAAGTTAAAAGGTCAGGGGGAATCTAGCCTATGATGTCAAGCAACAAATGCAAGACGCAACAATTAGATATGAACAATCAAGTTGTTTCCTAGGACAACTAAGACTAGTGCCTAAGATTGGGCAAGGGGTCAACTAAGTTAAGGGGATGTTCGTTACAAGAGAATTAGAAGTTACAAATATTACAACAATATCAAAGTACAGATTAGATACAGCAGAATATGTAAGATATACAAAGATAAACTAGACTAGATACAAGATATACGGATATTAACAGGTTGCTTGAAATGTGTAGGAAAAGAGGATATTCAAGATGAAATGACCATCAACACATCAAGCCAAGAATGATCAGAATAGATAGAATTCTATTGGACTTCTTATCAATGGCATAAAGACAAAAAGCAATCAAGACCCGATCAAGAGAATGCCTCCAGGTGGATGTGCACTTCTTGAAGGATCACACCACAAATATAGGAATACAAGATAGATGAAATTCTTGAAAATGTAAAGTACTCCAGATGACAAACATATAACCACTTAGATATTATTCCACAACAAATAAGTTGACTTGCATGTAGATAGAAAGACAAGATCTGAATGCTTGCAAGTGTGAAATGTAGATCACCAATGTTGTAGACCGAGGATTAAATTAAGTGATTAATGTGAGATTTATTTTAATCCTATCTAAGTGTCAACCCAAAACCTTCCTCCCCCAATTACCAAGTGATTGTTGGATGCTCAAGAAGTTAGGCAACGAGGCCCACCCTAGATTCACAGGTCATCCCTAAGATCAGAGTACTCCTGGAAAGGATGTCGCATGCCGTGAGACCGTCCCCATCCTAGCACCTTCCGTTTCCTTCCTCCGACCCCGTTTTAAATGGCGAAGATGGTTGGTAATGGTGTCCTATTAAGTCTAATAAGTTAATTATTAAACCTATGAGCTAAGTGTGTAGTGTGTTTGAGTTCTTGTAGCTTGCTCAAAAATGATGCCAAAGTGAAAATGAAAAGTTGTGAAGGCTGAAGCCCTTAAACCATGAGACTGCAAGTTAAGTTCTTAATTGAGATTATTGCGTGTGAAATATAAAAGACTGAAAATAACTTGGGATTGCTTTACATTGATTTAGAGAGAAGAAAGAAGTGAAATTGTTACCACTTCGAAAGGAATTACTTGAGGGTGTGTTGTGCTTGAAATTGGGCAGCATGTACCCTTAGCCTAGCGAGAATCTGAAAAAATCAGCAAGCTATTGCTTACTGATTTGAGCTGCAACACACTCAAAAACAGTTTATGAAATTTCAGTTTTTCAACAGAAACTTCTTGCATATCAAAACCAGAATTTTATTTTAATTAAATTGACCTATATAAACAAGTTAGCCACTAAAATCTGAATGTGAAAGGAGGAGGAAGAACATAAAATGTTTGTGAAGTTTAAGTGAAGATGAGGGTAGATTCGTCCTTGAACCTATCCCAACAACCCCTTCGAGATGATCTGCAAAACTTCCAATAAATCGTGAAATGAAATAGATAATGATTACATGCACTAACAACACAACATAGTTTCCATCATTAGTGAATTCAAAAACGTATAAGCCAACAATTATACAATTACTAAGCCTACCCAAGTAAACTAATTTACCCAACAATTTATTCAATAACATAATAATATTTGAAACAAGAGTAGTATCACCTCATGAATACATGGATCATCTAGAAAAATCTTGAAATTCCCGAGTCCTCCAAAGCGATTTATTTATTATCAAATGGAAAGAGGTTGCAGCAACAAAGTTGCTTCAAGCTCTTCAAGAACCAAAACTAGTGAAGCAAGATGACAATAATGAGAGAAAGAGAGAGGGAGATGGAGAGAATTTGGTAGCATAACAATATTGTGAAGAAGGGTGAATAATGAGGGAGTGAGAGGTATCTTAAATAGCATGAGAGGCTAAGGATACCCCTCTTGGATCTTCAACAAGTGTCAAACATTCAAAGGGAAAGACAACTCAAAAGGAAAATCAACCAATGGGGGCGTGGGCTTTTAGGTTGAGTGAGAAAGGAATGTGAGTGAGTTGGATGGGTGAAGTGTGTTGAAATAATGTAATTGCGAAGAGAATTCTTATTATTATTGGATTAAATCCCCATTGTGGATTAATCATGTCATTATTATTATTATTATTGTTATTGGATTAATCCCCATTGTGGATTAATCATGTCGGTAATTGTATAAGGAACAAATCCCCTTTTGCGGATTGGTCATCGAACAATTATAAAGGGAAAAACAAGAAGTCGGCCCCAACAGTTATTATGGAAGACCCAAAATTAATTAAAGGTGGGTTTACACACCCAGAGTGAGAGGTCGGCCCTGGCAGTTGTGACCTTTCACACGTGCCAGTCTTGTATAAATAAGAGGTTAGCGCCTCACTTCAAACACACAACTCACTTGCTCATTATCTTATGAGGCAAGCTGCAATTACCAGTTGGAGAGAGGAGAAGAAGAGGGGCACATATTTTGGAGAGGACTATCTGTATTGGTTTGAGTTATCTCTTGAACATTTTTTAAGCTATTTATGATAAGGAATTTTTTGTTGGGTTTTCTTCCCCTAGAGGGTTTCCCAGGATAAACGTTGTGTCTCTTGTGAATGTGTATTTCTCAATGATATTGTTCTTATTATGCTCTTATCTATTGAAATGGAAAGAACTATAATAATGGCATAAACATTAACATGGTATTAGAGCCAACCTGAAGGAAGCACAAATTGCAAGAGGAAAAACGTCACTGTTACCGTACCCAAAAATTAGGGTTTTGCAAAAGTGAGTATTTTCAGCTCCCTAACCTCCTAAAAAGCTGCGCCCTCCCCCAAGGATCATTTTGGCACTTAGAGCGCACCTTTTCAGTGGCTGGATCTTCTGCAAAGTGAAACCCTAGTTTCACAAAGTACCAGAAAACCAGTGTATCGAAAATACCAGAAGTACCAGAGTACCAGAAGTACCAGAAAACCAGAAGCACCAGTCCAAAAATCCGTAGATCAAGTTTGAGAGGGTAAAAGTTGGATTTTCAAAATTCCGACTGCACCAACTAACTCGCCTCAGCTCAGCGCATCTATCCCCTGGATCAGAATTTCAAAATTCAAAGTTTAAAAAATTAGGGTTTCCTCATAAAACCCTAAGTTGCAGTACAAGTTGTAGTTGCAGTACCAGTTGCAGTTGCAGCCGTAGAACCAGTTGCAATCACTCTTGAATTTTTTGGTAATGATTACCGCTGCTACCAGATAGAGCCACTACCTACAAATGTTATCTGAGGTATGTACTCACATATGGTTAATGGTTAAACCCTAAAGAGTATTTGCAAGAGAAGGGATCTCTTGCCATAGATCCAGAAGGATCTCAAGATCAAACACATTCATAGGAATGATGCAACCCAGGTGTGATTATTCTAATATACATCTATTTTTCATGACATTATCTCAATCAGTGTTGCATGTTGAAGCTATGATCAAATTATTAGAAGGATTGAAAAGTTGATCATAGAGCTTATCCTCTAACCTAACCTTTTGTCAAGTT
>ML798715.1:287947-298240 GCA_009831015.1 Picea engelmannii | reverse complement strand
ACATTGAGTGGATATACTAATGTAGATTGGGCAGGAAGCGTTGCTGGAAAAAAAATCACTTCCAGATGTTGTTTCAGTTTGGGATCAGTTATGATCTCATGGCAGATTAGGAAGCAATCCAGTATTGCTCTCAGCACAGTGGAAGCAGAGTACATTGCCACATGTTCTGCTAGATGCGGAGCTATATGGCTTCGAAAGTTGCTGACAGGCCTATTTGATTTGGAGATGAAAGAAACTGTGATTCTGTGTGACAATCAAAGCTACATTAAAATGACAAAGAATCCTTTGTTCCATGACAGGTCAAAGCACATAGAGATCCGTTATGATTTCATCCGCGACATGGTACAGAGAGGAGCCTTGAAGCTCCAGTACATTAGCACGGATGAACAGGTTGTTGACGTGTTGACTAAGCCTCTATCTCGTGTAAAGTTTGAACACTTTCGAGATAAGCTTTGTATAGTCCGAAAGGAGCCTCCCTGAAAGGGGGAGTAGATGTGATCCTTGCTTCTGACCTCATTGTTAGACGTAAAGCAAGATGAGTCATGCTTCTGACCTCGCTATTAGACGTAAAGCATGACCCTGTGTGATCCTTGCTTCTGACCTCATTGTTAGATGTAAAGCAAGATGAGTCATGCTTCTGACCTCGATGTTAGACTTAAATCATGACATCGTGTGATCCTTGATTTTGATCTCATTGTTAGATGTAAAGCAAGATGAGTCATGCTTCTGACCTCATTGTTAGACGTAAAGCATGACGCCGTGTGATCCTTGCTTCTGACCTCGTTGTTAGACATAAAGCAAGATGAGTCATGCTTCTAACCTTGATGTTAGACGTAAAGCATGATGCCGTGTGATCCTTGCTTCTGACCTCACTGTTAGACGTAAAGCAAGATGAGTCATGCTTCCGACCTAGTTGTTAGACGTAAAGCATGACGTCGATGATTCCTTGCTTCTGACCTAGTTGTTAGATGTAAAGCAAGATGATTCCTTGTTTCTGACCTTGTTGTTAGATGTAAAGCGAGATTTTGATGTGTTCCTTGCTTCTGACCTCGTTGTTAGACGTAAAGCAAGATGAGTCATGCTTCTGACCTAGTTGTTAGACGTAAAGCATGACGTTGTGATTCCTCGCTTCTGACCTAGTTGTTAGACGTAAATTGAGATGGTGATATTCTTTGCTTTTGATCTAGTTGTTAGACGTAAAGCAAGATGTGACTGACACTGAGCTACCAGCTTAACCGCTGTGACATTGAGCCAGTGTAGTACTGTGATGTGCCAGCCTAGTGCTGTGATGAGGTATCATTTTTACTGATACAGATTTGATGCAGATGATGATAGCATTCTTTCGAGAATGATGATACTGCCGATGAAGAAAACTTTCGATGACTCGTAAATATGCTAGCCAATTTTTCAAGATGATATTGATGATACTGTCCTCTAGATGCCACTGATGATGCATACCTCTCTCGCCTAATGCTGATGAAGAATACCCTTCTTGTTAAGGGGGAGTGTTGAAATAATGTAACTGCGAAGAGAATTCTTATTATTATTGGATTAAATATCCATTGTGGATTAATCATGTCATTATTATTATTATTATTGTTATTGGATTAATCCCCATTGTGGATTAATCATGTCGGTAATTGTATAAGGACCAAATCCCCTTTTGCGGATTGGTCATCGGACAATTATAAAGGGCAGAACAAGAAGTCGGCCCTAGCAATTATTATGGAAGACCCAGAATCAATTAAAGGTGGGTTTACCCACCCAGAGTGAGAGGTCAGCCTTGCCAGTTGTGACCTTTCATATGTGCCATTTTTGTATAAATAAGAGGCTAGCGCCTCACTTCAAACACACAACTCACTTTCTCATTATCTTATGAGGCAAGCTGCAATTACCAGTTGGAGAGAGGAGAAGAAGAGTGACACATCTTTTGGAGAGGACTATCTGTATTGGTTTGAGTTATCTCTTGAACATTGTTTAAGCTATTTATGATAAGGAAGTTTTTGCTGGGTTTTCTTCCCCTAGAGGGTTTCCCAGGATAAACGTTGTGTCTCTTGTGAATGTGTATTTCTCAATGATCTTGTTCTTATTATGCTCTTATCTATTGAAATGCAAAGAACTATAATAATGGCATAAACATTAACAAAGTGGCCTCATAGAGGAGGAACATTGGTTGAAGGAGAGTCCCACACTTTCATTCCATCCTTTAATGAGATGTTTCCATCTTCATTGCTTGAGGTTTCCACTTTTCTCAAAAGGGAAAGCGTGAGTTCAAGAGGGGAAAGTGTGATTTCTCAAGGGAAGACATGAGGTAAGGAAGGAGTGTGGGGGAGTGTGTGTCACACTCGAAAGAGGATGTGGAGAGTGGAGGGATGGCACATGATAGGAAAGAGGGACCCACGTTTCAATTTGCAAGAGTTTCCAAATCTTATGTGGGAGGGGGGACATACTCCCATATGGGGGTGAAAATCCCAAGGGGGGTATAATTAAATGAATGGGTAAAAGGTGGATAGAGGTTAGGAAAGGGTTAGTATGGGTTAGGTGGGGTCCACCTCATTAATTTTCACTTTAATTTACCTTATTTGCTCATTAGTTACAAAATTTGACATTTTCCCATGTCTCGGGTTAGCAATTAAAATTGCTTTTAACTGACTAAGACTCCTAAGTGGACAAAACCCTAACAAAACTTGTTCGACTGAGTTGAAACTTGGTCCAAGGGAGTAGGGGGTCTCATTACATTTATTTTGAGTACAAATACCCATATCAAAATCCCAGGGAACTAATTTTTACATTAATTATCTAGAATTAATTAATTAATTTAATTCCCAACCTTAGGAAAAATTAATTAATTAAAAAAAACCTATTAAGACTTGTCTAAAAATTACGAAACTTCTTGTGATGTCTTACATGGTCATTTACATTGTTATTAAACACTATATACCCAAGGATGACTTCATTAGAATGCCTTTCACCACTTTGGAGGATTTATTGCTAGTGGGAGTGGAAAACTCAAGGGAGATTAATAAGGCTGGTTAGGCCAAATCAACCTCCTGAGGATAAAAAACACTCAGTGAAAGGAAATATCCTAATGAATAAATCCTAAGGAAATTGACCTAACCATTATCCATGTAGACCTATTACATTATAAACCCACGCACGGGTGCGGAAAACTGGCTTACAAAATTGTGTGCTGGAGCAAAAAAAAATGCCTTGTAGAACCAAAAAGTCTTTGACTTATTTGCATTTGTTGATGCATATCTTCATGGTACATGGATTTGACCCCCTAGTTGAATAGGCAGTCAACAGGGCCCACAACCTTTTAATTTTTTCTTTTCTAAAGTTTACTCAAGGAGGGGGGTGCAACTTCCCTGGGGAGGATAACAATATGAAGTGGTGGCTAGGTAAAAGGGGGTTGTNTGTGAGGGGGGGGAAAGGGTCGGGATATTATAATATAAGGTTTAGGCATCATCTCCCACCTTTTCTCTAAATATTTAGCTCACAATTAAAAAAATTGACATTTTGACTATGTCAAATCTAGCAATTAAATTGTTGTTTTGGACTGACTAAGACTCCTCTTGGAAAAACACCTAGCAAAACTTGTCCAATTGAGTTGAAAATTGGTCCAAGGGTGTAAGGGGTCTCATTTCATTTCTTTTGAGCACAAATACCCCTATCAAAAGCCCAAGGACCTAGTTTTTTACATTTTTTTATCAAAAAATAATTAAAATTATCCATACTTAGGCAATTTTAATAAATTAAAAAAAAACCTATCTATACTTGATGGAATTCCAAAAAACTTTAGGAGATGTCTTGCATGGTCATTTACAATATTCCTAGACACTAGCTACTAGAGAGCTAGACCATTAGAACACCTTTCACCACTTTGGAGGAATTATTACTGAGAGTGAAAAACTCAAGGGAAATTAATAAGGTTGGTTAAGCCAAATTAATAACCTAAGAAAAAAAAACACTCAGTGAAAGGGAATCCTCTAATGATGAAGTCCCAAGGAAAATGACCTAACTATGATCCATTGTAATGTTCCCAAGCCAATTTTTTCACTTTGAACACTAACTGACCACTGATTTACTTGTTTGTTTGTGTTTGTGTGCAGGTTGGCCTCTTAAGTTTCGACCTTAGGGTTATGTTTAGTTATTAAGCACGGATCTAAAGATAAACTAAATGAAAACACTAGATCTAACCAATACACAAGATGTGGAACCCAAAAGCATAGATATGACCTTTATTATTATGAAAATAAATAACCTGATACAATATGGATGCAGATCTGGAATAACATCAGATGACTCCAAGAGAGAATATATGAACTGCTACAAAATGCTCCTAACAATACAAAACAAGCATCCAAAGGATGAATATATAATTAAGACCAAATACAATAAGAACTAGGGTCACGTCCAGCCCCCTAGCTACTGGCACGTCCTGCTAAATAGATGAGAAGGCCAAGATTTCGGCCTAGCTGAACGAGATCTCCAAATGATACCAAACTTCATAGAAAGATAGATCGGGGCAAGTGGAACCCTTTCCTGGAGTATGAATTCCAAATGCCAAGTCTTACCCCTCCAAACAGTTGAGACCCTAATCAAGATTGTGCCCTCCTGAAACCTTGAAGTGCCCAATAATTCGACCCTGATGAAGGAAGCCTCCAAATCTCCTGAAACTCCCTAGAAAGATAGATATGGCTGCCACAAGCCACTGGTAGAAGTCTCAAGGTCAGATCTGAGGTTTAACCCCCTCAAATTGACAAGATTTGAATCACAGTTGTGCCCTCCTTCTCTCAAAACCATCCTGAAGTTGTAGATAATAATCTGGTCGAAGTAACTCTCCAAAAATGCTCCCAAACTGATGAACAAGGCCTTGTAAGTAAAACCCAATGGCTAGAATGTCTCTAGACCCTGTCACAAGGCTGGATCAAACTCCTCTTCATGTAATGATGTGCCCCATACTACCCTCATATATCGATGATGGAACCTGTGATGACTATAGAGTGGTGTGGGTGGAGTATTTCATCCCCGAGACCAAGCTTGGAACAAGCTGAGTGGAATCTTTCACCACTGAGTTGTTCTCTAGGGTTTGTAATCTCAAAACCCTCAAAACTATGTTCTCAAGAGCTCAACAAGAAAATGCAATAATATCCAAGATGAGTGAGAGGTGCGCCCTAGACTTTCCTTTATACTTCCATTCTATTTCTTTGTTGAGTTAGTTAACCCCTAGGTTCAACTCGTAACTCAACCTCTAGCGTTTTAATTCTTCATTGAGTTACTTTTCACCCTTTTTACCTTTCTCCAAGTCAACTTCAAAATATAACATTGGGTTAGCTGACCTTTCCCCATGCTGCATGAGACTATGGTCTAGTGGGGATGTCTAGACCACTAAGTCTTTCCAAACCCTTATCATTAAGAGTTGGGGGACATTACAGTCTCCCCTGCTAGAAATTGCTTGCCCTCAAGAAATTCCGAACCTGTTTCCCGTATCACCTGTTCATTCTCCCACGTGGTATCTTCAATTGGAAAATCATTCCATTTGATTAAGTATTCTATGATGCTTCTCCTCTGGAGTTTCTTCTCCCGAACCTCCAATATTTCATCCAACACTAGTACCAATTGCCCCTCTTCATCTACAGGTGGCAGTACCTCAAGTGGGGTGATGTGTTGGCCTATGGTTCTTTTCAGGCATGACACGTGGAACACATTGTGTATCTTGCTACTCTGTGGGAGCTCCAACTCATAAGCCACGACCCCTACCTTCATGTTGATCTTGTAGGGCCCAAAGAACCGAGGTTGGATCTTTTCTACTCCATTCCTTTTGATTGAAGACTGTCTATACGGTTGGAGCCTCAGGTAGACCAAGTCACCAACCTCAAAAGTACGCTCTACCCGGTGTTTGTCTGCTTGGACCTTCTGTTGATTTTGTGCCCTCTATAGATGATCCTTTAACTCTTTGAGGATGTCCTGACTCTGCTGCACCCAATCCTGTACCATCGGAGCTCTACTATCACCAAAAGAAATCTCCACAAAAGAGAGTGGGTCATAACTGTACAAGGCCCTAAATGGAGTCATGCCTATGGACATGTGATAGGTGGTGTTATAACAGTATTCCCCCAAGTGTAGCCATCTGACCCATGAATTCTATTGCCCTGCTACATAATTTCTGATGTAGCCTTCCACCCATTTGTTGACAATTTCGGTATGCCCGTCAGTTTGAGGATAACTAGTGCTAGGGGTCAAGGCCGTACCAACCACCCTGAATAAATCTTGCCAAAACGTACTCATAAATCGGTCGTCCCTGTCACTAACAATGGTTTTGGGTAGACCATGTAGTCTGAATATCTCTCTGAAAAATAATTTGGCCACCTGTGCTGCACTGAATTATGTAGCAATGGAGAAGAAGTGTGCAAATTTCATCAACCTATCCACCACTATGAAGATACAATCCTTACCTTGGGACCTCGGTAGTCCTATGATCAAGTCCATGGAAATGCTCTCCCATCTATGCTCTGGGATGAGTAGAGGTTGTAGCAGTCATGCTGGATGAGTGTGTTCATCTTTGTTTTCTTGACAAGTAGTACACTCCTTCATATGATTCATCACATCCTCTTTGAGTCCCTTCCATGAGAACCTTTTCCTTACTTTCCTGTATGTCTTGCCAATTCCTTGGTGCCTTGCCACCAGTGAGTCATGACATGCCTATAATATCTTGGCCTTGAAGGTCAACTCAGGGACCAAAAATATTCGACCCTTGTAATAGATGATGTCATCTATGACCCTGAAGTTATCATCCGATATTTTCCCATCCATAACCTGACAAGAGAACTGATTTTTGGAGTATTCCATCAAGAGGTAGTCCTTCCAGTTAACTGATACATCTGTCATGGCATAGACTGATGGCCTCCTAGATAATGAATCTACCACAATGTTGTTTTTCCCTTTGACGAATTCAATGTCAAAGTCATAGGCATGTATCTTGCTGACCCACTTATGTTGCCTCTCATTCAAGTCCTTCTGTTCCAAGAAGTACTTAAGGTTGTTGTGATCTGATTTCACCACAAATCTATCACTGACCACGTATTGTTTGAATTTGGCCAAAGCGTGCATGATAGCCAACATTTCTTTGTCATAGATGGTGTAACGTAACTCAAGACCCCTGAGTTTTTGGCTCTCATAGGCAAGAGGGTTCCTATTCTGCATCAGTACAGCCCCAATGCCTTCTCTGGTGCATGCTCATTACTTTCTTCATTTTGTCAAACGTGGCTTGGGCCACTTCACTCCATCTGAAGGCCCCTTTCTTCGTTAGATCAGTCAGGTATGCACAAAGTTGGGAGAACCCTTTGACGAATCTCCTATAATAGAAAATGCCCAGAAATCCCCTCAAATCTGTAATGGTTTTAGGTGTGGGCCACTCAACTATGTCCTGAATATTCTCCTGATGTACCTGTACTCATTTAAATCCAATAATGTGTCCCAAGTAGAGGACCTCTGTCATTCCAAATTCACATTTGGACTCCTTGGCATACAAGAATTGATCCTCCATGATAGTCAAGATCTGTTCCACATGCTGAAGGTCTTCTTCTCACATCTTGCTATATATTAGTAAGTCATCAAAGAATACAAGAAGATGCTTCCTCAACTGTTTGTTGAAGACATGGTTCATATATGACTGGAACGTCGTTGGGTCATTGGTTAAACCAAATGGCATCACTAAGAACTCATAGTGGCCATAGTGACACCTGAAAGCAGTTTTTGGGATTTCCTCCTCCCCCATTTTGATTTGATGGTAACCAGAGCATAAGTCAATCTTGGTGAAATAAACAGCCATGTTATCACGCAGTTTGTATTTTAGGTCACAGGCTACAGGATAGTGGAAAAACTGGCGTAACAGGAACCTTTCCCACCCACTATCACCTCAATGGGGAGGTTCTTTCTATTTAGGGGGGTTAGCCCAGGGGAGACGTCCCCGGTAACCTGGGGTTTGAAGAGGCAAAGAATATAGGGTTAAGAAGTAAGGTTTTCCCTCCTCTCAGGTTACCACCGGTATTAGATAATCAGGCTAATCATCCAATAAAGAAGTGAATTCCCTATTGAGAACACCTGCCCGGAACAAGACAACAACAACACAATATGTATATTTTCAGGTTATAATTCAAAGGGTTAGTACTTCTTAATTATCTGATTTCTTTTAATAAGCAATATAATAGACAAAACGAGGTCAACGTTTTAATAAATAGCCTATGCAAGATCACCAATTCATCAATGTCTATAATAATGACTAAGCCAACAATATTTTCACTCAACAATAGCTCAATAAATGATTGATGTCATCTTTAATTGCTTATTTGCTAGTTAGAAGGGTTGTTGCGTCAAGTATGACGTCAGTCCTAGTTAGTGGCATTAGGGTTAGTTAGGGTTTCAAAAATGAAAGTTTTAAAAGATGATTTTGAACACTACAAGCTCGACGTTGGAGAAAATACTAGTGCCTTAGGGTAAATGGAGTCAAAGTAAAGGCAAAAAGTCTCAGGAGGATTTAAACTTAGAGACTAGAGGGTAGGGTTCCAAGGTGCTGCAATGGTAGTGCCCTAGAATCAAAACCCTAAGGGAAGGAGGCTCACTCTGGTGTTGCTTAAGCAAGGCCTCGTGCTCCTTCCTCTTTCTCTAAATGCACTTGGAAAAATGACTAGCCTCAAAGTATAGATTTAAGGGAGAAAGTGTTGCAAGGGCAAGGCTTTCAAAAACCTAGAAGGTGAAAACCCTAGGTGCAGACTCAACTAGGCCTAGGACATCTCCTCTTTTCAACCTATAAATTCAATGCTAACTCAGAAAAGGAGAGAAAGTGTAGCAACGACTAGGCTTTATCTTCCTTTATCAATGGCTAAAACAATTTCTCAAACATGGGGACATATAGCAATGACCTACTAGTGTGCGTGCTACCTAGGGTTTCAAGATTCAGCAATATAATAGCAATATAATAGAAAAATGTAAGAAATCAAGCCTACAACCATTCACTTAAGAAGTTTTGCATGAAAAAATCACTTACATATCATGAAGAATGCATAATCAAACCCTAGCTGTAAACCTTCCATGAGAGAAACACCATATATGCCAAGAAAATCCTCCAAGAAGAGTTGCGCCTCACTTAGAACACCAAAAATACCAAACAAAAGGTTAAAAGATAGTCTCTGACAAGAGAGTGAGTTATGTTCTCCAAAATGAGGAAAAACGTCCTCTATTTATACCAATCCATGACCTTTCAATTGAAAAATAGGTCATTAAAACAACCGACAAGGCTGACTACAAAATTTACATTGTTTTAACATTAATTGCTAGAAAAATGTCACAATATGAGCAAAAGGTGGGACGTCAAGCCCTTATGAGGGAGACGTTGGCCCTTTTTGGGCAAATCCAGCATCCAGAAGTGAGACGTTGGCCCTTCTAGGAAATCCTCCAAGCTGCCACATGTTCCAATAACCTTAGCACACTGCCACACGCTCAAGATAACGTCCAACTCTCCTAGGTGACATCCTGTCCATCAAAGGAAAATGTTCCATCTGCAGTGGGTGATCCTCCCTAGGTCGGGCTCTGCCAAAGTGTCTTGGGTGGACCGTCCTTCTTTCTTCCTGTGCAAAAGCTCATCACAACATTGTCCTTTCTCTGCCATCCCAGCAACCATCTAATGGGCTCTTCAACCCCATGGAGGTCTGAGCTAATCATATCCCCATGTGTACCGGTCCACTGGTACCTGTCCGTTGGGTATGGTCTTGCACATCAAAAATTTCGCCCTCCATGGGCTCATTAGTCCTCGGGATCATAGCAATGTCAATCATATTTCATCATTAAATTTATCAAATACATGCATAAAACCCCTAGCATATCATCTAATAGCTCAAAGACATTACACTGATCTACTATACAAAGTTGAAGAAATAGACAGAACAACCTATTGGGCCAGTATCCATAAGAAGAAGAAAGTTTCCACATAAGATTATTCAAGCCATGTACATGAAGTGATATGGTCTAAGGATGTCCAGTCACAGTGAAGAACAGGGGTAGGTATTGTCCGAGGGTGCCTTTGTAGGAGGTGAGTTGTACCCGTCATGGATGCACTTTTTCCAAGCCCCTTTATTGCCTTTATTCTTTATTTATTGCTTTTTCTTTCTTTTTTACTTCAAGGTCTAACCAGAGGACACTGCCTTGGCATGGTGACCAGAGCTGACAGTGTTACCCACTGGTATTTTCGCAGAAATGATAAGGCTGGCTCGTGATGAGACCCCCTTTCCCTTG
>ML798715.1:268047-283891 GCA_009831015.1 Picea engelmannii | reverse complement strand
CAACACACAAGTAGGTTGTGGCTTCATGTCCCCATGATAAAAGCTTATAGCCATTTGATTTGAGAAGGTTTAGCCTAGCCATAGATACACTAGACTTCCTCTTATCTTGAGTTAGTTTTGAGCACAAATTGAAGAAAGAAGGCTTCCTAGGCCTAATTTGTTTTACACCTAGGGTTTACTTCTAGGGTTTTTGAAAAGCCTTGTATCTAAGCAACACTTTTCAGCCATATATTTGTGTCCATAAGCTAGCCATTTTGCCAAAGGAGTCTTAAGGAAAGAGGAGGAAGTTTTAGGCCTAGCTTTAGCTACACCAAAGTAAGTCTTTTTCTTCTTAGGGTTTTAAGATTTGGTGGCCTTGCCATAGCAACACCATCAAACCCTAACCCTCTTGTCCTTAATTTTAAGTTGTCCAATCCATTAGTTTCACTTCAATTGACTCCATTAACCCAAGGCACTAGTCTAGAAATAATCTTGAGCTTGTTTATCCTTAAACTCTCTTTCAAACACTCTCTAAATTGAAACCCTAATTAACCTAACGTCTAACCCTAGCGACTAGAATTAACCCTAATGAGATGACGTCTTTCTGATTTTGGACTTGTGTTTGGATAGAAAATTGTGGCTTAGTCATCTTATCATAGCCATAGAGGTTTCATTATTTTTCATTGGTTGAATTTGTCAAAACGTCCACTCCATGGCTAGCTAACCCTAACCCTGCAACATAAATTATATAGGTGATGTCACATTACTTTGATCTCTTGTTTGGCTTGCAACGTTGTGACTTTTCTCACCTCCTTTGATAGACTTTGAGTCATTAATTACATAGGTAAGCCTATTAAAGAAAATGTTCCACTCATTGTCTTCAACTTGACCTATTAATTAATGCTTGACGTCACACCTATAGTAGCAACAATATTGGTGACGCAGCAACATTATTTATATGAGATAATTTGAGATATTTCTTGCACTGTGACATAATACAAGGATTTAATTGTGTACATTGAAATGCTCTTATCTCTTGGTGTACTTATTGAAGAAGTAATATAATTCTTTGCTTAGTAATCATTGACTTCGTCAATAATCACATTTTATCATTGCTCATAATATACTTTGAAGATAGTCATTGACATATTGAAGTACTAACCCACTGCAAGCACATTTTCTAGCTTTGTTTGTTTTGTCTCGCAAGCAGGTGCCTCATCAGTGGAACATCTCCTTTGACTATCTCCATTGGCAGTAATCTGTAAAAGGGAATCTCTCACTTTGATCCATTATACCTTTAGCCCTTCAGAAACCCAGATTACATAGGGACATCTCCCTTAGACTAGCCATCCTAAATAGAAAGAGCCCCCCATCGAGGTGACAGTGGGTGGAGAAGCTCCAGTTACGCTGGTTTTAAGCCTTGACTCAATCTACTTAAACCCTTCCTACAAACCGTGCGATAAAAAGGCCCCAACGTACTGAGCCATTGTACCCCAAGGATTATGTTTTTGTCCGAGAAGTCTATCACATAAACGTCTTACACTAAGTCATGCTTGCCCGGTGTAAGCTTCATCCCTGGAATGTACCTGTTACATGGCATGGTGCTTCCACCTGCTACCTCCACCTTGAATCCTTCAAACTCAACTATGGGTATATGCCTCCTGTTATCCCTGAATTCTAGGGATAACTAGGAGATCATGTCTTAAGGCCCACAGGTCCTAGACATGGAGTACCGAGAGAAGGATTGACCTGAGCATGGCCCTGGAGGGCCCATCCTTCTCTTCTTTCATCAGAATTGTCTTGTCAGCAGCAGAAACATCCATCACCATCGGCTTGGACTTGTATCAGAAAAGACTCTTGGTCCATGAGGTAATTGGTCCAGGTATCATGGTATGTGTCATTTTTTATCATTATAACCTTTAGATATATGCGTCTTACTCATTTTATTTCTGACAACTGCTTGGATATTACATTGAACTGCTTGACCATTGTTGGGGGGATTAACAGAGTGTCCTAGCAAGCCTGTACCCATAGGTTTTGGTTTTCCACCAGGGGGATTTATGAAGAGCCATCATCCACTCCCATCATATCATCACTTTTACATCTTATCTCCCACTCATCTGTCCCATTCCCCTAGTACGGGCATTATGATGATCTGTTGGTGGGGTTGCACCTTATCTCGTGGGAAGAAGGGGATAAAGGCCCAAAAGGTAAAAGTAGTTGATAAAAGATAAAACCCATAAAAAATGAAACCTAGAGATGCCTCACCAAGGGATCCCCGAGAAGGCAATAAAAAGCCTCTCAGCGAGAAATAAGAGGGACCCGAAGAAAAACAACAAAACAAGACCTAGCCAAGAGGATAGGGGGTCTCATCATGAACCAACCTATTATGTTCATGGGTACCTAGTAGTATGGCATTGCCACTATCTGGTTACCATGCTAGGGCAGTGACCTTTGGTTACATGGCCAAGGAAAAGGGGGTCTCATCACGAGCCATCCTTATCATCTCTGTAAAAGTGCTTGTGGGTAACACTGTCAGCTCTAGGCACCATGCCAAGGTAGTGTCCTCTAGTTAGTCCTTGAAATAAAAAGAAGAAAACAAATAAAGAAAAGAATAAAGGCAATAAAGGTCTTGGAAAGAATTGCATCCATGACGGGTACAACTCACCTTCTACAAAGGCACCCACAGGTAATACCATGCATCCCTGTCTTTCACTCTACCCGTATGTCTAGACATCCCTTGACCACATCACCTCGTTTTACATGGCTTGGATGATACCCCTTGGAGACTTTCCTTTCCTTATGGACACTAGCCCAATAGGGTATTTTGTCTTTTTCTTCGGCTTTGTATTGTAGGTCTTTGTAATATCTTTGAGCTATTGAATGATATATCAGGGTTTTTATGCATATGTTTGATAAAATTAATGATGAAAAGTGATTGAAATTGCTATGATCCCTATGACTAATGAGCCCATGGAGGGAGAAGTTTTTGATGTGCAGGACCATGCCCGATGGGTAGGTACCATTTGGACCGGTACATATGGGGAGATGATTAGTTCGGACCTCCATGGGGCTGAAGAGCCCATCAGATGGTTGTTGGGACCCCATTAGGGGTAGAGACATGACAATGCTTGGTTGATCTTTGCACCTGAGAAGAAGAAGGACGTTCCATCTGGGACACTTTGGCTGAGTCCAGCCCAAGGGGGTTGACCCACTTCAGTTGGAACGTCTCCCTTAGATGGCCCAGGACGTCACCTAGGGGCCAATGACGTCACCTTCAGCATATGGAAGTTTGATAGGGCAGCTGGCACGTGTGGTAGGGTTTGTAGGCCTAAAAAGGGCCAATGTTTTGTCATTTGTGCTACATTTTGCCCTAAAAAGGGCCAACGTCTCCCTCAGGAGGGCTTGACGTCTTGCTTATGCTCATTTAGGGCTTTGATTTAGCAATTTAATGTAAAAACAATATTATTTTGGTTTATAGCCTTGTCGGCTATTTTTGATGACCTACTTTTAATTAGAGGTCATGATACACTATATATTGAGGAGTCTTTCCCTCATTTGGAACATAACACACAACTCACTCTCTTGCGAGGTCTAATTTTTGTGCCCTAGTTTGGGTATTTGGTCTTTTAAAGTGAGGTGCACTTGTTGATGGAAGGATTTTCTTGGCATATTTGGAATTTCTCTTGAAGGAAGGTTTACAACTAGGGCTTGCACATGCTTTTTCATCATGATATGTAAGTGTTTTTCTTGCAAAACTTCTTAATTGAATGGTTGTAGGTTTATATTCTTGAATTTTCTTATAAATTTGTTGATTTGAAACCCTAGGTGATAAGCACACAAGTAGGTCCTTGTTTCATGTCCCCTTAGAGATAAATATTCAGCCATTGAAAAAGGAAGGAAGAGCCTAGCCTTTGGTACACTCTCTTGACTTTTTCCCTTGTGCTAGCTGTGATTTTTAAAGGTTAAGAAGGAGGGGACATCCCAGGCCTAGGTTATCTACACCTAGGTCCGTCCATCTTCTAGGGTTTGGTGATAAAGCCTTGCCATTCCAACACTTTCCCTCACCTCGTCCTCTTGTTTTAACTTATCTTTTATGCTAGCCGTTTTGCCAAGTTTGACCTAAGGAAGGAGGAAAGAGCACGAGGCCTTGCTTAAGAAACACCGTAGTGAGCCTCTTTCCCCTAGGGTTTTGATTCTAGGGCCCTGCCATTGCAACACTCTAGAACCCTTCCCTCTTGTCCTTAGCCTTTATTCTTTCAACTTTGTTTCCTCTCCTTAATTGACACCATCTACCCCTAGGCACTGATCTTAGATACACAACGTTGAAGTGATAGTGCTCAAACAACCTCTCAAAAATTTTAAATTTTAAACCCTAACTAACTAGCTAACCCTAACTAGGTTGACGTCACACTTGGTTATTCCATCTTGGCACAGCACCTTGATAAGTAATTAGATGATGATTGAAAGCATTTACTGAGTAAAAGATTGGTTAAATACATTGTTGGCTACATCATCTCAATAGTTATTGATGAATTGATACTTTTCCATTTCTATATTGACAAACGTTGATCTCATTAATATCTGTTGTTTTACATTGCTTACATATTGATGTCAGATAGTTAGCTGAAGTACTAACCCACTGAATTATAGCTTGCATATATTCTTTTCTATTGTCTTGTTCCAGGCAAGTGTTCTCATTTGGGCATACACTTCATTTATTGGCTGATTAGTCAGACTTTATGACCTTGGTGGTAACCTGTGAGGAGGATCTTGGACCTTAACCTTTATATCTTTGCCTCTTCAAAACCCCAGGTTACCAGGGACATCTCCCTTGGGCTAACCTCCATGAATAGAAAGAACCTCCCCATTGAGGTGACATTGGGTGGGGAAGGTTCTTGTTACGCCAATTTGGCCTCTGTCCTTTGGCCTGTTGACCTAGCTACAAACTGTGTGATAAAACCTCCTCTATAGCAATGCTGAGTCAATGAAGTTGTGGGAGGCTCCCCCATCATTTAGCACTAACACCTTCTTCCCCTGCAAGACTCCTCTCATCCTGAAGGTATTGTACTTGGGAACCCCACTGATGGATTCAAAAGTAGCTCTCTTGTATGTCGTACTGTCATGACCTGTAGCCTCCTCCTCTGCAGTTTCGGTGGTGTATGCCTCCATGTTCTGGATGTGGCCGAAATCCTCATCCTCTTCATTGTCTAAGGTCACCTCTATGTAATGAACTTGGCCATGACCCATGCATTTGTGGGATGGGTTACATGGCTCTTTGCATGTGTAGCACAATTGTTTCCTTCTCAGTTACCTTCTAGTATTCTCATCCATCCTACCTCTTCCCCTGTCAAACCCCCCTTGGGTCTCTTTCTCCTGGGTTCATCGGAGGCCTTTGGCCTCTTCCTCCAGTATTAAGAGGTGGTCTAGGCACAAATTTTGGTTTGGCAGCTGGACCTAGATCTCTCGTCCTCCAAATAACATCCTGTAGGTTGGTAGGCTTGAAGGTCTTAACCCAACCCTTCAAGGGTTCCATCAAGCCCTCGGTGAAGACAATCATAAGCCTAGACTATGAAACGTCCTGTACCATGACTACTAGCCTCTGAAAATCCTCAATATACACCTCTGGTGTGCCTGTTTGTCTGAGCTGTGTAAGTTCCCTAAAATGGAGCTCCGGGTCCCCTTGGTCAAACCTATCAATGAGCCTCTGAGTGAACTCTGTGTAGGCTACTATATGATTGTGGCCCAGTGTGGTCAATCCATGGTACCACCATTCATGAGCTTTTCCATCCAGGTACATGGTGGCAAACTTGATGGCCTTTGTTGCCATCCTAATACACACTTGCAAACATGAGCAAAGTCCAGCTCACTTAGTGTGTCCTTGGAGGCACAATGCCTAGGTTCACAGTCCACAATGTCACCTTGACTGGAACCTCTTCCTTCTAGGCTTACTCCTAGGGAAGCCAAGGAGGGTAGACCCTAGTTACTAGATGTGACTCGACATTTATATTCTAGGAGTTGGTTTTAATTTGTTAAAGGTTTAGGGGAGAACTAACCTATTACGCTAAGGCAGAAAATGCAAGATGCACGCTAACTTATGTCAAACAAACCCTTCCTTAAGTCAACTAAGACTAGTGCCTAAGGTTGGGCAAAGGGGTCAACTATGTTCAAGGAGGTTGATTACAAAAGATTACAATGATCACAAAATTACAACTACTTCACAACAAAGAGATACAAGTACTTACAATAATGAATGAGAGATATTACAACAATTATACAAGAGATAGACGAGATACAAATAGACAAGATTAACAAAGTGGCAAAGTGTGAGAATTAAAAGATATTCAAAATTTAATATCATTCACATAAGGCCAAGCATGCCCCAATAAGAATTGGACTGATTTTCAATGGAAACCATAAAGCACTCAAGATCCAACAAGAAGATGCCTCCAAGTGGGATGCACTATCTCTTGTTGAATCACACCACAAAGAGCCTAAATTGAAGAATATGAAATACTTGAAAGATAAATGCTCAACAAAATCAACATATTTAACACTTAGATATTTAACCACACTTGCATGAAAGATAAAAGATGTACATGCTTGCAACCTAGTGCTCTAAACAACCATCATAAGATATACCCAAGTAAAGATTGTCTAAAAGACTAAGTGGTTAGGAATTGCTTAAAGATTTACAGATTTCAATTACCCTCCTAACTAAGTGTCAAACCTTAATCCTCCTCCCCCAATTACCAAATGGCTGCTGGATGCTCAAGAAGTAAGGCAACAAGGCCCACCCTAGCTTTAGGTCAACCCTAAGATCTGATTACTCCCCGGAAAGGACACATCCTATGCGTCGTGAGACCGTCCCCGGCCTACACCTTCCATTGTTTTCATCAAACCCCGTTTTAGATGGCGAAGATGGTGGTATTTAGGTGTCCTAGTTGGTCTAAAGTATTATTATGACTTAGGACCAAGTCTTAAAATGTGTTGTGAGTGTTTTAGATGAGTTTTAGGTGCCCAAAAACTGTGATTTATGCCCAAAACCGAAACTTTAAATGACTATGAAAGTGTGTTGTAAAATGTGAAATTGAAGCATGTAAACCACATCTAAAGCATGTAAAGAAAGCTGAAAAAGATAAATATCATTCACTTAACCATGTCATTCACCATCCATGTATGTAAACTTGAAAGAAAGATGTGAAGTGAAAGACAAGAACAACTTGCCAACTATAACAAAAAATTGCTTTGGATTTTATAACTTAGCCATATAAGTTATCCCATTGAAGATAGCATGCTAAATATTGAAATACTTGCTGAAAAGAAAACTAAGTCCTACACCATCCACATGTCCATGAGTACCTTTGTAAACTTAAATGAAAAATGAAAGCTTGAAAGATATGTTTGCCCAAAAATAGATTGATCTAAGACATCACTACTTAGCCATAGGTATATTTCATTTAGATGTACTATTATCTAGATTGTAGTGAAACTCAAAACATGTAAATGAGACTATGCCTCAAGGCCTTAAAATTAAGATGAGTATATGAGTGATGTCTATCTCTAGAAAATTTTAAACATGTAAGCAACAAAAGCCATCAAGATACTATCATCCTAGCCATATGATATGGAGATGTCTCTCCTAAGGTGTAGGCAACTTAATTAATAAAAACTTGAAATGTATTGAAAACCACTCACAATGGAACAAGGTGGATGCAAGCCTACCAATGTTGTGCCAAAGAGGGTTGGAAAGAAAAACTAACAATTATTTGGACAATCCTAGCCACACAACCTTGTCCTAATGACACGTGGGGCAATAAATAAAGAATGCTAAAATGAATCTATGTCCTAGCCCAACGAATTTGGGGGGTTGGATGAGCCAATCACTCTCCCAAGGCGTAGGCAATAAGATAACTTGCAAAATTAAAATACAATGGCTGAAATACAACAAGAGAATGCAAGCCTCAAGGGGACTTTCCGGAGGCTTGCTACAATGTTAGCAATGAATAGATAGAAGAAGAGATTCATTACCCAACTAGTGGAGGCTCTTTAGGGGTGTTGTGAGAGTGAATTTGGGCAGCATATCCCCTTGTTTCTGGTAAGAATCTGCAAAAACCAGCAAGCAAATGCTTGCTGGAAATGTTGCACAACACAAAAATGTTAAGAAAAAATTATGTTTTTTCCGCAGAATTTTTTCACATAAAAATCTCCAAATGAAATTGAAATTATATGACCTATCTAAGATGGTTATCAAACTGAAATACAAATGTAATTTGAGCAGAAAATAGGACTAAGTAAATCTAGAAGTTTAAGAAGGCTTTGAGGGAAGACTCCTTTTTGAGGCTTTCCCAACAATCCCTTGAGGTAAACCTGCAAAACTCAAGACAAATCGTGAAGCATGGAAGTAGATATTATGTATAGATAAACTAACAATCTGAAATAATTCAAACAACTATCTATCCAACATATATAAACCAGCAAGAGTACTCTTTGTTGATCTACCCAAGTAAACTACTTTACTAGATATGTACTCAACACTACACAATAAACTCAAACACCATAATATCACCTCATATGAAAGAATGCAACCAGAATACTCTGGGTGATTCAAAATCCTCCAAATATTTATTAATATAATGGGAGAGTGTTGCAGCAACAATTTTCTCCAAGACTCTCAAGAACAAAATGGGATGGAATGCAAGATGGCAAGAGCAAGAGAAGTGGGGTGAAATTTCAGTAGAGTAACACTAGCCCAAAGAATGGTGAAGAAATGAGTGAGGGGAGGCTCTCTTTATAGCTAAATATGCAAAGTGACCCCTCTTGTATGAGAGCCATGTGTCAAAACCCAAGCAACAATGAAGATCTCAAGGAAGGGGGGTGCACCATATGAGGGTTTTGGCATGGATTGAGGGTGTGGATGGGTGAGGTGGAGTGTGGGACCAAGTGAGGGTGAGGTGGTAGGATAGGAGGGGTGAAATACTCATGGAAGGGGTCCACAAAGAAATTTAAATATCTTTCCTAAGGTTTCATGGTGAAGGGGGGTGCAAATCCCCCTAGGGGGCGTGAAGAAATGAGGGAGTGAAAGGGCGATGGGGTGAGTAATGGTTATGATATGGCTTGAGTAGGTTAGAGATGAATTTTCTTTCCCTTTTCCATCTTAACTTTAATCCATTAACTCAAATTTTCAAAAATTACATTTTTGACTTAGCAATAAAAATTGTTGTTTTGACCGACTTTGACTCCGGGTGGACAAACACCTAGTTAAGTTTGTTCGACTGAGCTGAAACTTGGCGCAAGGGTGTAGGGGGTGAATTTTCATTTTATTTGAGAACAAATACCCCTATCAAAAACCCAAAGGCCTAGTTTTTACAATAATTGCTCAAAAACAATTAATTAATTAAATAATTAAAATCTCAACCTTAGGAAAATTAATTAAATTTAATTAATTAAAAAAAAACTATCTAGACTCGACGAAATTCCATGAAAATTTCTATGATGTCTTGAATGGTCATTTAAATCATTCCTAAACAATATCTACCAGAGGATGAGACCATTAGAATGCCCTTCACCACTTTGGAGGAATTATTGCAGGCGTGACAGAAAAACTCAAGGGAAATTAAAAAGGCTGAAAAGCCCAATTAAAATCCTGAGGATAAAAAACCCTCGGTGAAAAGAAATCTCCCAATAAAAACATCCCAAGGTACTTAACCTAACTATGATCCATGCAGACCTATTACATTATTAACCCACACAAGGGTGTGGAAATTCCGTTTACAAAAATTTGTGTTGGAGGCATAAATTGCCCAATAGAACCAAATTGTCTTTGACATATTTGCATCTGATGATGCATATCGTCATGGCACATGGGGTTGACCCCCTAGTTCAATAGGTGGTCAACATCTGGCTCCACATGCGGATGTGTGTTCGATCTTCTCACATGGGACAAAGAGCATATGAGAATCCAACATCTACAAAAGTTGCTCACCAATAACCAACATGAGCATACATACATACATACATACATACATACATACATACATATATATATATATATATAATGAAATAAACAATGCTATAAACATCATCTACATAATGAAATAGCTAAAGTACAACATTATAACTACATAATGAATCTATGATGTAAAAATAATTCTAAGTACATATCAACATAATAAATGAAACAATACAAAATTAAAATACAAGGAAGGGTTAGAGATACGTTACAACCATCCATGCAATGGATGAAATGATGCCCTAAGTGTCTGAAACATCCTTGTCCAGGATGACTCACAGAAGACCCCTTCCCAAGTTTTATTAACTTGGAATTTTTTGTGAGGGAGAACCAACCAAGAATCATGCTCCTTCTTCCTTTCAACCAAACGTTGAAATATGACAAGCCGTGTAAACTTTGAATACTTTGTTGCTCGTGACTGTCAAGGTGGAAGGCCAACCAATACTCATAATGATATGACATTGATAAACTGAAGTTTCCCTCCATTTCCCCATAATTCTGCATTAAGTCCTCTCTTGGTTGATAGGTTGAAAATGAACACACTACATGAACCATCATACTGTTTTCCTCAAGGTTTCCAAATTTATCCTTCAAAAAGATTGGTTCCCCGGGAGGATGGTGGGGAATTGAATTATCTAGATATTCAACATTTTCAAACTCAAACTCCTTTACTTCCTCCAAATAAATAACTGATTCATCCGAAATTTCCCAATGAACCTCCTTATCTTTTTCACTGTCAAGCTCAGGTTCAAGGGGGTCTGGATATTCAATATACGTTTCTGTGAAATTAGCTTCCATGATTTCCAATTGATCATCCATGGCCACAAAGTGTTCATTCATAGCTTCACACCGTTCTTCATGGGAGAACTGCATGTTATGAATCATTTCTTTAAGCTCCTCAATGGGATCTGGTGGAGTATCAACCTCTATGTATGAACTGATTGTTTTAATATTTAGAAAATTATTCATCCTCCATTTTTCCATGAAATCATCAACCAATTCATCGTAAATTTTATCCTGATCATCCCCAAATATTTCCAAAAATTCATGCATAAATTCCCATATGTTCTTGATCGATTTATCTTCATGAAGAAGAAATCAATCACTAGCACTTCCTTGGCCCTCCAAAAGAGTTCCGGAAAATTAAAACATAAGGGCATCCTCACAAATAGGTGAGTCATCCCAACCATCAATTAACTTCCAAAAAACCTCGATATGAGCACAAGCATCACCACCCTCATGAAATTCAAGCACATTGTCAACAACATCTTCAGGTATATCATTAGGATAACGAACTATTTCTGAAAAATTAAAAGGCTGCTTGGGGTCATCCATTGAAAAAGAAAAACATTCTGGGACCCAAAAGATTACTAAGGATCCAACAGGAAGGGAAACATGCCCACTTCATCCAACAACCTTTTCAAATTCCAGGATGAAGCAAAATAGGCCGCGAGTTCCTTCTCGAAGAATACTTTGTCAAATTAATTTAAAGTGGAGTTGTCAGATGACCAAGTTTATCAAAGAAACCAGAGCATCAAACAAAGCAAAAACAAGAAGGAAAACAAAAGTTTATTTATTAAGTTGGAACAAGAATTGGACATTAATGAGTGCTTCTCCTCCAAGAATTTCAAGCAGCCCACAAGGATTTCTCCTTGCAGTATACTTGATATTTTTGTTCAATGGAGTAGCCACTTGGAAAGGAAGCAAGCAAAAACAATCAATGCAAGTTCAAAGAATTTTAGGGACTCAAGTTTTTATTGTTTAGTTCTTAAAAAATTAAGTTAAGTCGTTTTGACAAAGGATAAATGACTTATCCCTGGCAACAATGCCAAAGATGTTGCCATCCTAATACACACTTGCAAACGTGAGAAAAGTCCTGCTCACTTAGTGTGTCCTTGGAGGCACAATGCCTAGGTTCACAGTCCACACTGTCACCTTGAATGGAACCTCTTCCTTCTAGGCTTACTCCTAGGGAAGCCAAGGGGGGTAGACCCTAGTTACTAGATGTGATTGGACGCTTATATTCTAGGAGTTGGTTTTAATTTGTTAAAGGTTTAGGGGAAAACTAACCTATGATGCTAAGGCAGAAAATGCAAGATGCACGCTAACTTATGTCAAACAAACCCTTCCCTAAGTCCACTAAGACTAGTGCCTAAGGTTGGGCAAAGGGGTCAACTATGTTCAAGGAGGTTGATTACAAAATATTACAATGATCACAAAATTACAACTACTTCACAACAAGGAGATACAAGTACTTACAATAATGAATCAGAGATATTACAACAATTATACAAGAGATACACAAGATACAAATAGACAAGATTAACCAAGTGCCAAAGTGTGAGAATTAAAAGATATTCAAAAGTTAAGATCATTCACATAAGGCCAAGAATGCCCCAATAAGAATTGGACTGCTTTTCAATGGAAACCATAAAGCACTCAAGATCCAACAAGAAGATGCCTCCAAGTGGGATGTGCTATATCTAATTGAATCACACCACAAAGAGCCTAAATTGAAAGATATGAAATACTTGAAAGATAAATGCTCAACAAAATCAACAAATTTAACACTCAGATATTTAACCACACTTTCATGAAAGATAAAGATGTATATGCTTGCGACCTAGTGCTCTAAACAACCATCATAACATATACCCAAGTAAAGATTGTCTAAAAGACTAAGTGGTTAGGAATTGCTTAAAGATTTACATATTTCAATTACCCTCCTAACTAAGTGTCAAACCTTAATCCTCCTCGCCCAATTACCAAATGGCTGCTGGATTCTCAAGAAGTAAGGGAACAAGGCCCACCTAGCTTCACAGTTCAACCCTAAGATCTGAGTACTCCCCGGAAAGGACGCATCTTGTGCGTCGTGAGACTGTCCCCAGCCTACACCTTCCGTGTTTTCCTCAAACCCTGTTTTAGATGGTGAAGATGGTGGTATTTAGGTGTCCGAGTTGGTCTAAAGTATTATTATGACTTAGGACTAAGTATTAAAATGTGTTGTGAGTGTTTTAGATGAGTTTTAGGTGCCCAAAAACTGTGATTTATGCCCAAAACCGAAACTTTAAACGACTATGAAAGTGTGTTGTAAAATGTGAAATTGAAGCATGTAAACCACATTTAAAGCATGTAAAGAAAGCTGAAAAATATAAATATCATTCACTTAACCATGCCATTCACCATCCATGTATGTAAACTTGAAAGAAAGATGTGAAGTGAAAGACAAAAACAACTTGCTAACTATAATAGAAAATTGCTTTATATTTTATCACTTAGCCATATAATTTATCCCATTGAAGATAGCATGCTAAAGATTGAAATACTTGCTGAAAAGAAAACTAAGTCCTACACCATCCACATGTCCATGAGTACCTTTGTAAACTTAAATGAAAAATGAAAGCTTGAAAGATATGTTTTCCCAAAAATAAATTGATCTAAGACATCACTACTTAGCCATAGGTATATTGCATTTAGATGTACTATTATCTAGATTGTAGTGAAACTCAAAACATGTAAATGAGACTATGCCTCAAGACCTTAAAACTAATATGAGTATATGAGTGATGTCTATCTCTAGGAAATTTTAAACATGTAAGCAATAGAAGCCATCAACATACTATCATCCTAGCCATACGATATGGGGATGTCTCTCCCAAGGTGTAGGAAACTTAATTAATCAAAACTTGAAATGTATTGCAAACCAATCACAATGGCACAAGGTGGAGGCAAGCCTACCAATATTGTGCCAAAGAGGGTTGGAAAGAAAAACTAACAATTATTTGGACAATCCTAGCCACACAACCTTGTCCTAATGACAAGTGGGGCAAGAAATAAAGAATGATAAAATGAATCTATGTCCTAGCCCAACGATTTTCGGGGGTTGGCTAATCCAATCACTCTCCCAAGGTGTAGGCAATAAGATAACTTGCAAAATTAAAATACAATGGCTGAAATACAAGAGAATGCAAGCCTCAAGGGAACTTCTCGGGGGCTTGCTACAATGCTAGAAATAAATAGATAGAAGAAGAGATTCGTTACCCAACTAGTGGAGGATCTTTGGGGGTGTTGTGAGAGTGAATTTGGGAAGCATATCCCCTTGTTCCTGGTAAGAATCTGCAAAAACCAACAAGCAAATGCTTGCTGGAAATGCTGCACAACACAAAAATGTTAAGAAAAAATTATATTTTTGACGCAGAATTTTTTCACATAAAAATCTCCAAATGAAATTGAAATTATATGACCTATCTAATATGGTTATCAAACTAAAATACAAATGGAATGTGAGTAGAAAATAGGACTAAGGAAAGTTAGAAGTTTAAGAAGGCTTTGAGGGAAGACTCCTTTTTGAGGCTTTCCCAACAATCCCTTGAGGTAAACCTGCAAAACTCAAGACAAATCGTGAAGCATGGAAGTAGATAATATGTATAGATAAACTAACAATATGAAATACTTAAAAAAAATAGCTATCCAACATATATAAACCAGAAAGAATACTCTTTGCTTATCTACCCAAGTAAACTACTTTACTAGAGATCTACTCAACACTACACAATAAACTCAAACACCAAAATATCACCTCATATGAAAGAATGAAACCAGAATAATCTTGGTGATTCAAAATCCTCCAAAGATTTATTAATCCAATGGGAGAGTGTTGCAGCAACAAGTTGCTCCAAGACTCTCAAGAGCAAAATGGGATGGAATGCAAGATGGCAAAAGCAAGAGAAGTGGGGCGAAATTTCAGTAGAGTAACGCTAGCTCAAAGAATGGTGAAGAAATGAGTGAGGGGAGGCTTTATTTATAGCTCAAGAGGAAAATTGACCCCTCTTGGATGAGATCCATGTGTCAAAACCCAAGCAACAATGAAGAACTCAAGGAAGGGGGGCGCACCATATGAGGGTTTTGGCATGGATTGAGGGTGTGGATGGGTGAGGTGGAGCGTGGGACCAAGTGAGGGTGAGGTGGTAGGATAGGAGGGGCGTACTACTAAAATCCCAACCTTAGGAAAATTAATTAAATTTAATTAATTAAAAAAAACTATCTAGACTCGACGAAATTCCGTGAAACTTTCTATGATGTCTTGCATGTTCATTTACATCATTCCTAAACAATAGCTACCAGAGGATGAGACCATTAGTATGCCCTTCACCACTTTGGAGGAATTATTGCAGGTGTGAGGGAAAAACTCAAGGGAAATTAATAAGGCTGAAAAGCCTGTTATCGCTCAGTTTGTAGTTTAGGTCAAGTAGTTGAAGGGTAAGGGTCAAACTGGCGTAACAGGAGCTTCCCCACCCACTGTCACCTCGATGGGGGGCTCTTTCTATTTAGGGTGGCTAAGCCCAAGGGAGACGTCCCTGGAAATCTGGGGTTTGAAAGGAAAAGGCTTAAAGGCTTAAGGTTAGTTTCCCCTTCACAGATTACCACCAAGAAGATAGTCAAATGAAGAAAAACCACAAAAGAGGCACCTGCTTGTGAGACAAGACAATAATGATACTAGTACATGCAACAGTGGTTAATACTTCATTAATCAATGACTATCAATACTTAATGTACATGAGCATAAATAGGAGTAAATATTGACAAAGTCAATGTTTGCAATAATGAAAATGGCAATATAAAGTCACTCGTCAATAAATACCAGAATGATATAGCATCCAATGAAAATGATCAATCCTTGAATTAACTTAATGCATTAAATATCATCAAGTGCTCATATATAACAGAGTGTTGCATCAATATCCTAAGGATGACGTCAGGCTTCTTTTAGGGTTAGTGCAATAGACAAAGAAAGCCAACGTTTTGCAAATTAGCCAATGAAAATTATCAATGTATCAATGTCTATCATTGGAC
>ML798715.1:243030-262064 GCA_009831015.1 Picea engelmannii | reverse complement strand
CCCAATAGGGCATTTTGTCTTTTTCTTCAGCTTTGTATAGTAGGTCATTGTAATGTCTTTGAGATATTAGATGATATTCTAGGGGTTTTATGCATGCATTTGATAAAATTAATGATGAAATATGATTGACATTGCTATGATCCTGAGGACTAATGAGCCCATGGAGGGCGAATTTTTTGATGTGCAGGACCATGCCCGACGGATAGGTACCAAGTGGACCAGTACACATGGGGAGATGATTAGTTCGGACCTCCATGGGGATGAAGAGCCCATCATATGGTTGTTGGGACCTCATTAGGGGCAGAGACAGGACATTGATTGGTCGAGCCTTTGCATGAGAGAAGAAGGACATTTTCATCCAGGATGCCTTGGCTGAGCCCAACCCTTGGGGATTGACCCACTGCAGGGAGACGTTCCACTGCAGGTGGAACGTCTCCCTCTGTTGACCCAAGATGTCCTCTAGAGGCCCTTGATGTCACCTCCAGCACATGGCACTTTGACAGGGAAATTTGGCACGTGTGGCAGAGTTTGGAGGCCCAGAGAGGGCCAATGTTTGTCTTCTAGTGCTGTGATTTTCCCTAAAAAGGGCCAACGTCTCCCTCAAAGGGGCTAGACGTCTTTCTCATTGCTCATTTAGGATTTTCTTTTAGCAGTTTAATGTAAAACAATATGATTTTTAGTTATTAGCCTTGTCGGCTGTTTTAATGACCTAATTTTAATTAAAGGTCATTGGATGATATAAATTGAGGATGTTTTCCCTCATTTTGACATAACACAATTCACTCACACTTGTGAGGTCTGATTTTTGCGCCCTTCTTCGGTATATTTGCTTGCTAAGTGAGGCACACTTGCTATTGGAAGGATATTTTTGGCATTTTATGGCATTTCTCTCAAGGAAGGTTTACAACTAGGGTTTGCTTATGCTTCTCTTCATGATATGTAAGTGAATTTTCTTGATAAACTTCTTAATTAAATGGTTGTAGGTGTAATTTCTTGCATTTTCTTATTATATTGCTGATTTAAAACCCTAGGTAACAAGCACACAAGTAAGTCATTGTTACATGTCCCCTTAGAGAGAGATTTTTTCAGCCATTGAAGAAGAAGGATTGAGCCTAGCCTTTGCTACACTCATCTTGTTTCTTCCCTTAAGTTAGCGTTGAAGTTTATAGGTTGAAAGAAGGTGACGTCCTAGGCCTAGGTTATCTACTTCTAGGGCCATCATTTTCTAGGGTTTGAAAGACTTGTCCTTGCAACACTTTCTCCCTTAGACCTATTATTTATGCTAGTCGTTTTGCCAAGTTGACCTAGAGAAGGAGGAAAGAGAACGAGGCCTTTCTTAAGAAACACTGGAGTCGGCCTCTTTCCCCTAGGGTTTTGATTCTAGGGCCCTGCCTTTGCAGCACTTTAGAACCCTTCCCTCCAGTCTTTAAGTCATCATCCTTTCAAAACCTTGTTCCCTTTTCATATTTGACCCCATATACCCTAAGGCACTGATTTCTAACATCCAATGTTGAAGTCTTAGTGTACAAAAACACCTTCAAAACCTTAAATTTTGAAACCCTGACTAACAAACAAACTTAATTAGGGCTGACGTCACAGTTGGTTATCTCATCTTGACGTAGAAAATGTTGAATATAAGCAATTAAATGATGATTTGAGGCATTTATTGAGCAAATTGTTGATTGGATACACTGCAGGCTTAATCATCTTGATAGATATTGATGAATTGATTCTCTTTCATGGTTAATTGACAAAACGTTGACTTCATCTTGTATCTATTACTTTACATTGCTTATTGAATAATAGCAGATAGTCATTGAAGTACTAACCCTTTGAGCTATAGCTTGCATATATATATATATATATACATTGTATTTCAGGTGTTTTCAATAGGGTATACACTTCATTTATTGGCTGATTAGCCGGACTGTCTGACTCTGGTGGTAACCTGTGAGGAGGGAACTCTAAAACTTGACTTAATACCTTCTGCCTCTTCTAACCCCAGGTTGTTGGGGACGTCTCCCCTGGGATAACCTCCCTAAACAAAAAGAACCTCCCCATTGAGGTGACATTGGGTGGGGAAGGTTCCTATTACGCCAGTTTGATCTCAATCCCTCAGCCATTGACCTAAACTACAAACTGTACGATAACACCGCCCATCCACCAACTAGTACCTTGAGTTTTGATTTATCTTAAGGGTCCCCTTTTCTTATTGAGAAGCCTTTTATTCCTTTCTCGAGAATCCCTGGGTGAATCATCTCAAAGGTTTCATTTTGGCTTTTAACTCTTGGTAGCTACTTTTACCCTTGGGCCTTTAGCCCCTTCTTCCCACAAGGCAAGGTACAACCCTTCCTAGTGTGGCAAACCCAATGCCCGAACCAAGGTGGGGGAAGATAAGAGGGATAATGATGGAAAGTGTTAAGTATGGAGGAAATGGATGATGACCTTTCATAGACCCACCCAGTGGCAACTCATCCTAAAGGGGGATCAACTTACTAGGGAATTATGTCACCCTCCAAGGTATGAACAAGTTAAAGAGCATAATTTCCAAGAAAACGTTATGAAATGAAGGAGAATTCAATGCAACATACTTAAGTGCTTCAATAATCAGAGTGACACATACCATGATACTTGGAATCATTATCTCATGGAGAAAGACTTACTGCTACTTCAAGACCAGGCTGGTGGGATGGATGTTGTTGTTGCTAATAGATGGGCTATATTGAAGAAAGAATGGGCCCTCCACGACCATGCTCAAGTCATCTGGCTCTCGACATTCCATGTCTAGGACCTGTGGGCCTCGAAACATAATATCCTTAGTTATCCCTAGGACAGGGGATAACATATGGCTCCAACTCGAGGACATGTGCTCACCGTAGAGCACATGAGAACCTCAACATCTATGGTATGACCTACATCTGCTAGATCTCAACAAATGTATCAGTAATCATCAAGGTGGTGATGTCACCCCTCGCTCATATAGGATATAGTGGAATAAAAGTAAGCATGCATAATGAATGAATACAAAATGAAGCTACACTACCCTAGCGCAAACAGTATATAAAATGGATGCAAATGCCTAACTTACCTATACTTACATGTCATGCCGCTGGAGGGAAGTAGTGCTTGATGTGTATAGAATTCACATGTAGATTCAAAGCTTCTCCTTCAAGTGTTGCTAAGTTAAAAGAGTTTGTTCCTGCCAGACTCAGGATTTTGTAGGGACTTGTCCATAATCCATCCAACTTCTTGTACATTCCAGGTTTCTCCCTTCTTTTATCCCATAACAACACTAAGTCTCCTTCTATGAAACCTCTTTCTTTTCCTTTGTGATCGAAGGTGTTCTTAACATTCTCTTGATTCTTCGCCATTTGACTTAAGGAAACCCTCCTGGATTCATCCAATTCTACCAACTGGTCAATTCACCCTTGGATTTCTTCCTCTTCTATAGTGTATTGTTGAGCGAAAAGAAGGATAGGGATTTGGAGATTCATATGTAGTTTAGCATCCAACCCATATACTAGTTCAAATAGGGTTTTTCCTATTGAGGTATTTGTTGTTATTCGATCTACCCACAAGGCATACTTGATCTTGCTATCCCAAGCCTTCTTGTTTTCTCCCACAACCTTCTTAACGATATTCATGACATTCTTATTGCTTGATTCCTTCAGGTTGTTCCCTTGTGAGTAGTAGTTTGACGAATGAGATAGAATGATGTCGTACTTGAAACAAAATTTTGGTAAGGCAAGTGAGCTGGAAGCTTTGGCATTGTCAGTGGTAATTTTGGACAGTACCCCAAATCTTGTTATGATTCTTTCTTCCAAAAATTTCATGACCATCTCCTTAGTGGATTTCTTTGTGGGAATAGCTTCTACCCACCTGGTAAAATAATCTATGGCAGTCAAAATCCATTAGTAACCATTACTCGAATTATCTTTAAACTCACCAATAAAATCCAAGCCCCATTGTTGAAAAGGAGCTTATACCACCATAGGTCTCAAAGGTTGTGTTGCCATCCTTATACACACTTGCAATTGTGACCTAAGTCCTGCTCACTTAGTGTGTCCTTGGAGGCACAATGCATAGGTTCACAGCCCATGCTGTCACTTTGACCATAATCTCTTCTGTTTAGGCTCACTCCTAGGGAAGCCAAGGGGGGTAGTCCCTAGTTTCTAGTTAAGTTTTAAAATTAAGTTCTAGGAGTTTATTTTAGTTTGTTAAGGTTTGGAGGGGTTCTAACATAAGATGCTAAGGCAGCAAAGAAAGATGCAAGGTTAGTATGTTAAGCAATCCTTTTCCTAGGGCAACTAAGACTAGTGCCTAAGATTGGGAAAGGGGTCAACTAAAGTTACAAGATGATTCGTTACAAAAGAATTACAAGTTACTTACAAAAGAATAATTATTTTACAACAAGATTAGCTACAAGTAGTTACAAATAATAATGCTAGAGATACAACAATGCAACAAGCTAACCACGTTACGTTTGTGTGTGCAGGATAAAAAGAAGATCAAAGCATCATCACATTTATGAGATTATCATCAACACATCATTATCATCAACACATCAACAAATAAGATTTAGATGTTTTAAGCACAAGTGTTATAAGGATGATGAAGATTACCAACTCTTAGTTATTAAATCCACAAAGTATTTCGATGTTTTAGCCCAAGGTTGGATTATTAAAGGTTTCTTAAGATTATCAAGTTTTAATTACCTTTATTAATATTTTCACCAAAGTCTCCTCCTCCTATTGCCAAATGGCTACTGGATGTTCAAGATAATATAGCAACGAGGCTAACCCTAGCTGTCACAGTCAGTCGAAAGCATTGAGTTTTTATGGAAAGGACACTCCTTTGTGCTGTGAGACCATCCTCGGCCTATCACCGCCTGTTTCCCTCCTCAATACCCGTTTTAGATGGTGAAGATGGTGGTCTAAGGTACTCTATTAAGTCTATTAAGTTAATATATGAATTAGGTAGACTTTTAGGTGTATTTTAGGGTGTTTTGAAGATTTTATGACACTTTTAAAAAGTGATTTTGGACTATGGCCGAAACTTACTTCAGCTTAGAATGTGTTGCTTAAGCTTATGAAATGAAAAGGCATTAACACATATAAGTTATGCGAGAGAAAATTATTTAGTGCACCAATATGTAGCTTGCAAAGTAAAGAAGAAAAATGTAAGGGAAAGAACTTGCCAACAACAAGAAGAAGAGAACCACACTTATCTTTATATGATTTATAACATTTAGATCCAAGCACAAGTGTGAGAAAGAAAATTTAAGTGTTTTCTTACACTATTAACTTAACCATGAAGTTACTTTCAATATGTGGCATATGGCCTTAAGATTAATGCATGAAAGAAAAACACCATTCACTTAAACATTTAAACATTTAGGGTTAGATTTAAGCATGTAAAGTAAAGATTAAACTTTAAGGAGCTTAAGCATGCAAATAGATCTAGCTAAGTTGATTATGCCCAATAGGCTTAAGCTAGAGATTGATTATGTGTGAGATCTAGATCTAGAATATATCAAAACATCCAACACTTACATCAATAACACAAATTAAACCCTAACCTTACCTTTGGGGTATTCCTTTCCCAATAGGTAGGCAATTATTAGACTTAGAGAATGCTTGAAAGAAAAAAGGAAAGAAGAAAGAGGAAGAAGAAAGAGAGAGTGGTAAGCAAGAGAAAGAAGAAAGAGAGGCAAGCAAGCAAGGGAAGTAAGAAGCTCACTAACCCCACGTCCTAGCTTAGGAAAGTGATTTTGAGATGAAAATCTCTAAGCTAGATCTAGATCTAAGCTCACACTTGGGAGGTAGGCCGTACCAATCTTTCTCCCAAACTATAAGCTACTAAAATCAGCAAGAAATGAAGGAGAATAAGCACAAGAAGCTAGAGAAAGAGAAAGAAGGTTGAGAATTAGCTACCAATCCCTTTGGGGGGTCTTTGAGTTTTGTGTGGATGCCTTTGGGTAGCCAAAACCCCTCTTAACCAGATCTGAACCTGCAAAAAACAGCAAGGTATCCTTGCTGGAAATGCTACACACAATAAACAAAGTGAAGAAAAACTTTTGCCTTCTTAGGGAAAAAAAAATTCTTAAGAAAAATTGATAAAATTTGATATAAATGACCTATCTTGCTAAGTTAAACTAGCTGAAATATATATGAATGTTAATAGCAATAAGAATAAGAGTAAAGGGTGAGAAAGTATGGAGTTTATATGTGTTTCAAGGGAAGAATCTTCCTTGGTGCATTCCCAATGAAACCCTTGAAGCTAAACCTGCAAGACTTGAGAGGTGATGTGCATACAAGAGATAATATGTTTCATATACTAACAAGATGACATTTCAATCCTATCTAGAAAAACAAGATATATAGATCTACAAGCATGTGCATTGATAGATCTACCCAAGTAACATTTTACCTAAGATCCAATGTGTGCAATCACCAACCAAATCCAAACAAGTTTACCTCATATGTGTGGCAAGAACAAGCATATGCATAGCCTTCCAATTATCCTCCAAAGATTCTCTTTATTACTCAATAAAATGGATCTTGGAGAAAACTTACTCCAAAACCCTAAGAGCCAAATAATGGAAATGATGGAAAGAAAGAGAGAGAGAGAGAGAGAAATCAAGTAGCATAACAATAGCTCAAGATATGGTGAGGAAGAAGTGAGTAAAGGGATCTATTTGTACTTGGAGAGGCAAACCTACCTCTCTTATATCAATGCCAAGTGTCCACCACCAAGCATAAGAGCAGATCTCAAGGCTAGGGCGCACCATCTAGGGTTTAGTTCTTAGATCTAGGGTGTAGAAAGGTGTGGGAGGTGTTGGGATCACACAAAGGAAAGTGGGAGTCTTATGGGATCCGTGCCAAGGTAGAGGAAGAGGCCCCAAATCATAAAAACAAATTTTTCTTGGAGATCCACAAAAGGGGGGCATAACTCTCCTTGGAGAGCGCAACTTTTGGGGATGAGGAAAGGTAAGGGAGTGAAGTAAATGATGGAAGGTGTTTGGGATAACATTGGAAGGTGACGTGGGGGGTAAAGGGAGGCAAATCACATTAGAGGGGCCCCCACTTAAGTAACAACATCACATCACCAAGGAAAAACATCAATCTCCCTAGGGGGGCGTAACTTTTGAGTGAGGTGAGGGGGTAAGGGTAATTAAAAGGTCAAATTAAGGTTGGATGGGTAGGTTTAGGTTAGGGAGACTCTCTATAACTTTATTCCATCATTAAATCATCCTCTAACTCATTATTACAATTTTACAATTTTGCCATGATTGGACTTTAACAATTAAAATTGTTGTTATTGACTGACTGACACTCCCGGTGGACAAACCCATAGCAAAAGTTGTCCGACTGAGCTGAAACTTGGTCCAAGGGTGTAGGAGGTGCTATTCCATTTATTTTGAGCACAAATACCCCTATCAAAAATCCAAGGACCTAGTTCTTACAATTTTTGCTCAAAAATAATTAATTAATTAAATAATTAAACCTCCAAACTGAGGGAAATTTAATTAAAAAATAATTAATTAGAAAAAACTATACTAGACTCGACGGAATTCCGTGAAACTTTCTAAGATGTCTTGCATGGTCATTTACAATGATTCCCTACAATAGTTACCAAAAGATAAGCCCACTAGAATGTCGTTCACCACTTTGGAGGAATTATTGCAAGTGTGAGGGAAAAACTCAAGGGAAATCAATAAGGCTGAAAAGCCCAATTGATAACCTGAGGATAAAAAACCTCGGTGAAAGGAAATCTCCCAGTGAATTGATCCCAAGGTAACTGACCTAGACATGACTCATGCAGACCTATTACATTATTAACCCACACAGGGGTGCGGAAATTCCAGTTACAAAAAGAAGTGATGGGGCCAAACAATGCCCTGTAGAACCAAAATCTTCAACAAATTTGCATCTGATGATGCATCTCTTCATGGAACATAGAGTTGACCACCTATGTTGGAGAGGCAGTCAACAAATTGTGCAGGGAGTTTTTGTTTACATGCAAAGTATTGTCAAGGTTGGCATGAGCGAACATATCAATGAGTATCAACAAATAATGTTGGCCAATAATATCCAACTCTTAATATCTTGTGTGTGGTAGTACTTCTCACTCTTAATATCTCTACCCCCTAATGGGGTCTCAGCATCCATATGGTGGGCTCTTCAGCCCCATGGAGGTCCAAACTGATCATCTTCCCATGTGTACTGGTCCAAATGGTACCTGTCCATCGGGCATGGTCCTGCACATCAAAAACTACGCCCTGCATGGGCTCATTAGTCACAAGGATCATAGCAATGTCAATCACATTTCATCATTAATGTTATCAAACATATGCATAATACCCTAATACATCAATCAATAGCTCAAAGACATTATAGTAACCTACAATACAAGATCGAAGAAAAGGACAAGACATCCTATTGGGCTAGTATCCATAAGAAAAGGGAAGTTTCCAGAAAGGTTTCATCCAAGCCATGTAAATGAGGTGATGTGGCTAGGGGATGTCCAAACATGTGGGTAGAGTGAGATCCAGGGATGCATAATGTTATCTGTGGGTGCCTTTGTAGAAGGCGAGCTGTACCCGTCATGGATGCAATTTTTTCCAAGCTCGTTCTTGCCTTTATTCTTTTCTTTATTTTATTTTTCTTCTTCTTTTTCTTTTTATTCAAGGGCTAACCGGAGGACATTGCCTTGTCATGGTGACTAGAGCTGACAGTGTTACCCACAAGTACTTTCACAGAGATGAGAAGTTTGGCTCGTGATGACACCCCCTTTCCCTTGGCCATGCAACCAAAGATCACTGCCCTAGCGTGGTAACCAGATGGTGGAAATGTCATACTGTTAGGTACCCATGAACCTAATAGGTTGGCTCGTGATGAAACCCCCTATCCTCTTGGCTAGGTCTTGTTTGTTATTTTTCGAGTCCCTCTTGTTTCTTGTTGAGAGGCCTTTTATTTCCTTCTCAGGGATCCCTAGGCGAAGCATCTCGAGGTCTTATTTTTAGACTTTTATCTTTTACAAGCTGCTTTTACCTTCTGGGCCTTTAGCCCCTTCTTCCCAAAAGATAAGGTGAAACCCTACAAATAGGTCAATCCAATGCCCGGACAAGGGGAATGGGATAAATGAGCAGGAGATAAGGTGAAAAAGTGGTGGTATGATGGGAGTGAACGATGGCTCTTCAGAAATCCCCCCGGTGGAAAACCAAAACCTATGGGTACAGGCTTGCTAGGGCACCCTGTCAATCTCCCCAAGCATGGTCTAGTGGGTTAATGTAAGATCCAAGCAGTTGTCAGAGATAAAAGGAATCAGATGCATATATCTAAAGGTTTTAATGATAAAAAGTGACACATACCATGATACCTGGACCAATTACCTCATGGAGCAAGAGCATTCTCTGATACAAGACCAAGCCAATGGTGATGGATGTTGTTGCTACTGAAAAGATGAATCTGATGAAAGAATAAAAGGATGGGCCCTCTAGGGCCATGCTCAAGTCAATCCTGCTCTTGGTACTCCATGTCTAGGACCTGTGGGCCTCGAGACATGATCTCCTAGCTATCCCTAGAAATCGAGGATAACATCTGGCTCCAACTCAGGGACATGTGCTCACCGTAGAGCGCATGAGAACCTCAACATCTCTGGCATAACCTGCAGACCTGCTCAAACTCGATAGAGGCATCAGTAACAAAATGGGGTGGTAATGCCACCCCAACATATATATATATATATATATATATATATATATATATATATATAAACTGAAATAAAACAATCAACAATGTAAATGTGCAAGCAAACTAACATGAAATGCAAATGGTATAATACACGAAGAATGCCTACTTACCTGTACTTACCTGTGAATTCAGGTCCCCCCACCTCGATGGGGCTTGAGGAGGTGCCCACTGATAGGTAATGAGTGCCTTCTTCCTTATAAAGTGGAAAGGTAGTATGAGTCATTAACTGACTCCATTCCAAATTTGAAGGGTCTGAGCCATGACTACACGCTTCCTTTTACATTAGTTGGCTCCCCTTTCTGGGTATCCCACATCCATACCATGTCTCCCTCCTTGTACTTTATGATTTTTTATTTGGTTGTTTCTTGAACAACCCTGGTGTATTGTATTGAGGGAGGGGGGTGGGTTTCTGTTGTAAAAACTTCTTGTTGAGACAGGTGGATTTGTACGTCATCTTCATGCTTCTTTAGTATCTTCACTATCCCAATTTCTTTGTTCTTGAATTCATCTAGGAGTTGTTGGTATTCTTCTTTCTTGGGCCATTTGATCTGATCAAAGTCCTCCTCTGTTGCAAAGGGCATGTCTTCTGGAGAATACTTTTGAAGAGTTTGTATCATCTCGTTTTGCGCTTTGTTATTATTGACGGGATGAATAATATCCTGCACATGGTCCCCAGTTATTGACACATTGAGTAGATGTCCTACCATTCCATTTTTCAAAGGTAATTGCAAGAATGCAAGGTCCATCTCAAGGGCACCACCTAACATTGCACCAAACTTCCTAGATAACAACATTCCCCACACATCTAGGACATCAACCACCACAATGTCAATATGGACCATCTTCTCTGGATACTCGTTTAGGCGAACCTCAACATTTTCAACCACCCCATGTGTGAGTATCACTTTAGATTCGAAACCACATACATTTCTGTAAGGCCGTGTGACCTTCAAACCCACTTGTTGCATGAATTTGAGTGACATCATGTTGGCGCCAGCACCTGTATCTAGCATGCAATTGTTGAGGTTTTTTTCGTTCATTGTCAAAGTCATGAAGAGAGGGTTTTCACCATATTGGACCCTGAAATGATCAGCTTGCAACATAATAGGGGGGTCCATAGGTTCATCTGATCCCAAAAAGAAAGTATCAAACCGTTCCTTGATGGATGGGATCTTGATTGCTTCTCTTAGGGGGACATTCACATGCATCTTTGATAATTCCCCTTCGAAGTCGAAATTTAGGTCAACCTTGCCAGCCTTGGATGTCTTGGGAAGAAGTATCTCCAAGGGTGGGGGCTTTGCCTGATCGACTGCTGGTTGTTTCAAATTCTTTCTTCCGTACAACTAGAATTCGTATCTCTTTAGATTTTCTCGTGATTCTTGATCGAGGTTGTTTATCACTGCCATCCTTGCTGATCTGGTTTCTTCTTTCACGGCTTCCTGATGTTCTGCATCTGTGATATTTATCTGAGGGAACTCCATGAAACAATTCATGTTGTTGACTTGTTGATGGCCACTATTGTAGGGGCACTCATGTTCCCAATGTGCTTCGATGCATTCTAGGCACCAAGGATTTTCATCAACAATATTTGCAGGGGCCAAAGTATTTGGAACTTCATGCTCATTCTTTGGTTTGTAAAACTGGTTCCCTTTTTGGAATTGTCCTTTGTACGGGACCCTGGGTGCTTGGGTCTGAGATCTTTCGAGCTTGACAATCCTTCTCATCATTTCCTATTGATTCTTTATGATGCCATCCATAGAGGCTTGTAGCTTGGTGATACTAGTACATAGATCCAAAGTAGGCTCAACATTGTGTACTATCTTTGGTTTAGTGTCTACCCTCCCCCTTGGGTTAGCAAAAGGCTCAATCTTAGATGAAAGGAGCTTCCCTTCTATTTTGGTAGCGAGATATTGGGCCTCTTGAATGGACTGAGGGTTTTTGTCTCTAAGAAGATACCCTAGTTGGCCATTTAAAGATCTGGTATAAATATGGACGAGGTAGTCATATTTCGGATGATGGCTTGCGGGAATTCTTTGTAGTAAAGTCTCGAATCTGGTATGGAACTCCCGAATAGACTCATTTTCATATTTGGCAAGGTTATTCAGTCATGTGAGAAGCATATTCGGGTCTTCTTTGATACTCCATCTTTTGAGAAAGGCCTCTTCAAGTCTATCCATGGTTTTGATGCTTCCATCGGGGAGGCTTAGGTACCAGCACCTTGAGGCATCATAAAGAGTAGCGGAGAACAACTTCATGACCAGATATTTAGCATCACTGATGGGGTGAAGCTAAAAGAATGCCCAAAAGTTTCTCATATGCTCTTCGGCACTGATTGCATCAGTACCGATGAATTTAGGCAACCACTTCTCATATTTGGGTGGCATTTGCCTAGGGTAGCCTAGTATGGAAGACATGTCTAATGGCATGAAAAGGGTAGATGGCCATTGTCTTTGAATGTTGGTTGGGTTTTTTGTAGTGGTCTGAGAGCTAGACATGATTCTTAAAGGAAGGCTCTTCCCGAAAAGTGATTTGACAATAGGAGAGTTTAAGGGAGGCTTCCTTCTGAAAGACAAAGGAGGATTATTGAATCTCCTTTTAGTTTGTGGAGTCGCCAGATAGTTTACTTGAAACTACCAAAGAAAAAGGGGAAAAACACCCTAGTGGAGTCGCCAAGTAAGCTTGTAAAAAAAGGTCTCTAAGGCAAGGCTTACCGAAAAGATGTGTCATTTGAGGAGAATTGACTCAGTGTTCCCCGACAATGGTGCCAAAATGTTATCGCACAGTTTGTAGCTAGGTAAAATGGCTATAAGATAGAAGGCCAAACTAGCATAACAGGAACCTATCCCACCCAATGTCACCATGATGGGGAGATTCTTTCTCTTTAGGGAGGTTAGGCCCAGGGGATACGTCCCCGGTAACCTGGAGTTTTAAAGAGGCAAAAGTTTAAAGGTCAAAAGTAAAGCTACCCCTTCATAGGTCACCACCAAAATAGATAATCCTGGCTAAACAACCAATAATGAAGTGAAGGCCCAAAGAAGAACACATGCCCGGAACAAAGAAACAATAAACCAATATATGCAAGCTATGATTCAATGGGTTAGTACTTCATAAGACTATCTGATATCAATATATAAGCAATTACAACAATAAATATTGATGAAGTCAATGTTTTTTAATACAACAATGAAATAATATAACTCCACCAATAAATATGAAGATGATGTAGCAATCAATGTTTCCAATCAATCCCTTATTCAATAAATGATTTAAACATCATTCAATTGCCTATAAAATGAAAGATGTTGCGTCAAGATGAAGTAACCAAGGGTGACGTCAGCCTTTTTAGGGTTAGTAGTTATCTAGGGTTTCAATTTAGCAAAATTTTGAGAGTTGTTTGATCACTTTCACTTCAACGTTGGAGGTCTAAGAACAATGCCTAAGGGTTAATGGAGTCAATTTAGAAGAGAACACAAAGGTTGAAGGAAACTAAGGACTGGAGGGAAGGGTTCTGAAGTGCTGCTATGGCAAGGCCTCAGAATCAAAACCCTAGGGGAGAGAGGCTCACTTCAGTGTTGCTAAAGAAAGGCCTTGTGCTCTCTCCTCCTTCCTTAGGTCAACTTGGCAAAAACGACTAGCATAAAAGATAAATCAAGACTAGAAAGTGTGGTGAGGGAGTGTTGCTAAGGCAAGGCTCTATCACCAAACCCTAGAAGCAGGACGACCCTAGGTGTAGATAACCTAGGCCTAGGACGTCTCCTCCTTCTTGACTTCAAAAAGTATGGCTAGATCAGGGAGAATAAGCAACAAGAGTGTAGCTATGGCTAGGCTTTTTCTTCCTTCTTCAATGGCTGAAAATTTCTCTTTTAGGGGACATGAAACAAGGACCTACTTGTGTGCTTGTCACCTAGGGTTTTTTATCAGCAAATTATAAACATATGCAAGAATATAAGACTACAACCATTCAATCAAGATTTTTTTATGAAAAAACACTTACATATCACCATGAAATAGCATGCAAACCCTAGTTGTAAACCCTCCTTCAAGAGAAATGCCAAAAATGCCAAGAAATGCCTTCCTTCAACAAGTGCACCTCACTAAACCAAAAAATTACCCATGTAGGGAACAAAAATCAAACCTCACTAAATGAGTCAGTGTTATGTTATGTTTAAAATGAGGCTAAAACTCCTCAATATATAGTGTATTAATGACCTTAATTAATTTTAGGTCATAAAAATGGCTAACAAGACCAGAATAATGTTTTTACATTAAATTGTCAAATTAAAACCCTAACTGATCTGTAATAAAGGTAAAATCCCCTTCAAGGGAGGCACTAGCCCCTTTTAAGGCAAATGAGACATCCAGGAGCAAAACGTTAGCCCCCCAGGGGCCTCTCCAACATGCCACATGTGCCATTGCTGCCCAATTTGCCTCCAAAATTGACCATGAAGCTGGATGATGTCATGGTAAGGATGGGGACACTCTGAGCCTTCCAAGGCCAGTGTTCCATTGAAAAGGGGTAATTCCCCCCAGGTTGGGCTCTGCCAAAGTGCCTCAGGTGAGACATCCTCTTCTTCTCGGTGTAAAATCTCGGTCAAACGTTGTCTTGTCTCTGCCCCCCTGATGGGGTGTCAACAACTATCTGATGGGCTCTTCAGCCCCATGGAGGTTCGAACTGATCATCCCCCCATGTGTACCGGTCCAAATGGTACCTGTCCGTCGGGCATGGTCCTGCACATCAAAAACTACGCCCTCTATGGGTTCATTAGTCACAGGGATCATAGCAATGTCAATCACATTTCATCATTAATATTATCAAACATATGCATCATACACTAATACATCAGTCAATAGCTCAAAGACATTACAATAAACTACAATACAAGATTGAAGAAAAGGACAAGACATCCTATTGGGATAGTATCCACAAGAAAAGGGAAGTTTCCAGGAAGGTTTCATCCAAGCCATGTAAATGAGGTGATGTGGCTAGGGGATGTTCAGGCATGTGGGTAGATTGAGAGCCAGGGATGCATATTGTTATCTGTGGGTGCCTTTGTAGAAGGCGAGTTGTACCCGTTGTTTATGCCTTATACACACCTGGGAGACGTGGAAGAAATATTCAATCCACTCAGTGTGTCCTTGGGGGAAAGTGAGAGTTAAGGTGTTGTCACCTAATTCTCAACTCCTCCGTCTAGGCCAACTCCTAGCGAAGCCAAGGGGTGTAGTCCCTAACAAATATACTAAGGATTTTAAGATAAGTACGAAAATTGAAATCTAGGAGTTTATTGATTCTTCAAACCATCAACCATAAACTGAATAAAACATGAAACAAACAGTCACCAAGATATATATATAATCAAATGAACATGTACTTGCATCAAAAGGATACTAAGAGACAATTGTTAGGTGCAAGTTTCATTTACATTAAATATATAACCAATTATGAAATGAAGCCTAACAATTGTCTCTCAGTATCCTTTTGATGCAAGTACATGTTCATTTGATTATATATATCGTGGTGAATGTTTGTTTCATGTTTTATTCAGTTTATGGTTGATGGTTTGAAGAATCAATAAATTCCTAGATTTCAATTTCCGTACTTAGCTTAAAAGCCTTAGTATATTTGTTAGGGACTACCCCCATTGGCTTCGCTAGGAGTTGGCCTAGACGGAGGAGTTGAGGATTAGGTGACAGCACCTTAACTCTCACTTTCCCCCAAGGACACACCGAGTGGATTGAAGATTTCTTCCACGTCTCCCAGGTGTGTATAAGGCAGCAACATTTTTGGCGCCGTTGCCAGGGATAAACCTTTCTATTCCCGGGACACGACTTTTGTTTTCCCTTTTTCTTTTTGCTTTGTTCTATGTTTCTTGTTTTCTTAGAATAAACTTGATCATCTGGCGAATCCACTTCAAAAAATAATTTGACAAAGTCTTCTGCAAAGAGGAACTCACAGTTTGCTTAGCTTCATCCTTAAACCTGAAAGTGTTTTTGGAGGAGGCTAACCAAGCTGTCTTCTTACAGGATCCTTACTAATTTTTGGGTCCCAGTCCATTTCTGTTAGTCTTTTCCGTTTAATAAATCTAGTTTAGAAATGGATGATCTTTATAAACCTATTGACTTTTCTGCCATAAGTGGTTATCCACATGTGATTCTAGAAAATGCAATTGAAAATTTGCCTTGTTTTCAAAGTAATAATATTGTTGATGATAGACGTCATGTTAAGAAAGTTTCCCTTTGCTTTAATAAATGGTGTTGTAATACCTTATATGAAGATGAGAGAATGAAGTTGTTTATCTTGTATTTTGATGATGATGATCTTGATTGGTTTACAAAACTTAAGGATAAACAGATTAGAACTTACAAAGAGTTGACTAACGCTTTCATGGAAAAATGGGAGGACAAGGAACCTCCAACTGTAAAGACAGTCAATTCAGATGCTTCACCAGATTTTGATGAGAAATTTACAGATGTCATATAGGTCATGAGATTCTCTCATGCAATGCAGTTAAAGGACATGGAAGCCCGCCTTGCAGAGGCAGAAACTTGTATCAAGTATTCAGACCCTATAGAGCCAGAGTTTCACAATAAACAAGAAAATGAGTTTCACTTAGAAATTCTGGAAGAGCCTATAGATGAGTCATTAACTGATCATGAGGAAACAAAGGATTTTGATTTAGAAATGATTGAGTATCTAGATAATTCAAATCCCCACCCTCCTCCCGAGGAATACATCTCTTCAGGAAAAAATTTCGACAATTGTGATGATCCTGAAATGATCAGTGAAGCAGATTCCTTGATAGTTCCAGTTCCAGTTCCAGTTCCAATTTATCAACCATCAGATGGCTTAATGACAGCTAATGAGAAATTGGAAAATAACTTCAATTTTTTAATTCTAGATCATTATGAGCAGTGGTTATCCTTCCATCATGACAGTCCAATGCAAAGCTTCATAAAAATTGTACAAGGTGTACCAAACTTCAAAGTTTGGTTGAATAAAGAAAAATACATGTTTCTTGGGTGGTATATTCCCAAGAAAAACTCCAAGTTAATAAAGCTTGGAAAAGCATCTTCAAAGAGTCATCCCGGACAGGGATTATTTCGACGTCTGAGGTCTTGTTTCACCCATGACATGGCTGATTCATGCAGTTTCTTCTTCAGCCAGTCAGACAATGGAAAGGTTAAAGCTACCAGTAAGCAGACAGTTTTTAAAGTCTTCATCAATAATGTTACTTGATGCCATAGGGCATCCTCTGTAACGTATCTCTAACCCCTTCCTCCGCATTTTTAATTTTTTATAGTTCATTTTCATTTTGTACTTACATGTATAATAATTGTGCAATTTCAACTTACACTTGGTCTTCATATACATGTGTCGCTAATGTTGTTTTTGGCGAGATGTTTGTGATGTAGGGACATATTACGGATTCTCGCATTCTCTCCTTTTGTTTAAATATCAAGCACATGTCCCCATATGGAGCCAATGTTATCCACCAATTTTCACAAGATGGATTTCCTGAAGAGCCGCCAAAGAATGAGCAAGCAGTGCTCATACATACAAAGTTCAGTGATTCAGCAGGCCCTGAAAAGGCTCCTTTTCCCACATTTCCACTATTGTAATAAGTGTTCTAAATATGAGAGATTGTAAAAGGCTATTGGCCACCCTTGATATGGGAGTGGGAACATACTCTAGAGTTTTTTTTTTACTTGTTAATTATTTTTTCTCCTTACCTTAGTGAGAAGATTAAATAATTTCTAAGTTTTTTCACTCGAAAAAAAACTTTCTCCAAAGCCGAAGTATGTGTTGACAAGCAGGTCTCGGCATGGAAAATCCAATGTCTAGGGTCAGAATGTATATAAGTTCATACTAGAACATAGTGTCCAGGTTATTTGGAAATAACGGCTAAGTCTGATAGGTTTTTTTTTAAGTTTTAGCGAATTAATTAAATTCTCACAAAATTGGAATTTATTAATTCTGAGTCAATAAGTGTAAAAATATGGAATCAGATGTTGTCAGATGCCATATTTACAGAAGTTTTCGGGTCCAGAGCATGATGTAAACCCCAATTTCCCATCTTTCGAGTCTAAAAAGCGATTATTATTGATAAAAAGATTAATTTTACTCGAAAATATGGAAAAGGGGTAATTAATTGAGTTTCCTAAATTTTAGGAAAACTGGGAAAATACTTTAAAGTTTGTTTTTAGGTGCCCCTAGTTGACTAGACATTAAATTGAGTCAATTAAAGGGGGAGGTCGACCTAGTGGGATGACATGGCATGGGGAGGAGTTCCAAATAAAGGAACTCAACTCCTAGGTGGCTCCTCACCTAAATCCTCACACATCACTCCCCCTTTTCCTTTAATCACTCATCCCACTCCCCTTTAACTCACGCCTCACTCCAAGTTACACTCTCCCTCCACTCATGCGTGATTCCCTCTCATCCACATCGCTCCCCCTCAACCCTTACGTAACTCCCTCACTCCCTACGTCACTCTCCACTTCCGTCCCACTCCCATTAACTCACGCCCTCATCTCTGTGTACACTCCCCCTTCCTTACCTACACTCCCCTTCACCTATATGCTCTCATATCCATGTAACTCTGCCTACGTAACCCTCTCCACTCGTGTACACTCCCCCTTCCCATGCGTAAGCTTCCACTCATCTATACGTAAGCCTCCCTTATCCAATACGTAAGCTTCCCCTCCTATTACGTAGCTCACTCATACGTATCTCCCACTCCTTACGTCACTTCCCTTTCCCCTTAATCACTCGCCTTCTCCCTAAGTTAACTCCCATGCCTCACTTCCACTATCACTAAATTAACACCACTCCTCCTCTCATGCACCTATCATCACCCAACCCTAGCGCATACATTGCCTAGGGATCTCCACCTCCACGCCTATTTAAGAAAGGTCGACCCTCTTCAATAGAAAATGGAGTCTTGGGTAAAAAAACTCTGTAATACTTTGAAGCATTTGAATAAAGAAGACTTTGGAGCACTATTGTTGTGGATGCTATGTGTGGATGCTTGGATCTAGTATAGTCTATATGAGGTAATCTGTATCTTTTTATTCAATCTTGTGTATCTATTTTAAAGGCTTAGAATGTATGCTATCATGTAGAAGGATAACATAAATATAGTTTGATTCACCTTATTTCTTCCTTAAATCATATACTTTTATATTGCATGCTTCGTTTTCGGCTAAACTAACATGCATATTTGAGTTTTGTTTTGTAGGGAAGACCTTTTAACAAATGTTTGCAGGATTGAAGTACATTGT
>ML798715.1:198278-229298 GCA_009831015.1 Picea engelmannii | reverse complement strand
CCAAAAAGTGACATTTTGCACTTTAACCAAAGTCAAGTACAAAATAGAACATAAAGTACATAGGACAAAGGCAAATGTCTCTCCCACATGTGCTAAGAGGGAATAACACATTGGGAACACCTCCTCAGGTACCAAATCAACAGCATCTTCAGGTTCCCCCACTTCTTCTTTGATAGGTCATTCTCTGCAAGGATCAGACTGATCCTATACTTCTAGGCACGAAAGTTGTATATGCCTTCTAGTTTCTCAACAAGATTTTTGCTTGCAGACATCTTGTATTTGAGGCTACGAAAATGACCAAAAATTGAAAATGCTTAAAATCAAATTTTGACCTTACCAGGAGGTGCGCTTGGCTGAGGCGAGTAGCTTGGTGTCCTTAGATCTGAGAAAATCCAATTTTTACCCTGTCAAATCTGATCTGTGGATTTCTGGACTGGTGCTTCTGGTACTTCTGGTACTGGTTTTTTGGTACTTCTAGTACTTTTGTGAAACTAGGGTTTCACTTTCCGGGAGATCCAGCCACTGAAAAGGTGCGCTCTAGGTGCCAAATTGATCCTGGGAGGAGGGCACAACTTTCTAGGTGTTTAGGTAGCTAAAAAGAGTTACTTTTGCAAAACCCTAATTTGCAGGTGTTGCAACAGTGACGTTTTTCTCTTGCAAATAGTGTTTCCTTCAGGTTGGCTCTGATTCCATGTTAATGTTTATGCCATTTTTTATAGTTCTTTGCATTTCAACAGATAAGAGCATCATAAGAACAAGATCACTGAGAAATAAACATTCACAAGAGACACATCATTTATCCTGGGAAACCCTCTAGGGGAAGAAAACCCAGCAAAAACTTCCTTATCATAAATAGCTTATACAATGTTCAAGAGATAACTCAAACCAATACAGATAGTCCTCCCCAAGAGATGTGCCACTCTTCTTCTCCTCTCTCTAACTGGTAATTGCAGCCTGCCTCATAAGATAGATAATGAGCAAGTGAGTTGTGTGTTAAGTGAGGCGCTAGCCTCCCTATATATACAAGACTGGCACATGTGAAAGGGTTTCACTAGCAGGGCCGACCTCTCACTCTGGGTGGGTAAACCCACCTTTAATTTAATTCTAGGTCTCAATAATAACTGTTGGGGTCAACTTCTTATTCTGCCCATTATAATTGTCCGATGACTAATCCGCAAAAGGAGATTTGGTCCTAATACAATTACCGACATGATTAATCCACAATGGGGATTAATCCTAATAATAAAATAACAATAATAATAAGAATTCTCTTCGCAGTTACATTATTTCAACAACAATGTCATACTATTAGGTACCCATGAACCTAATAGGCTAGCTCGTGATGAAACCCCCTATCCTCTTGGCTAGGTCTTGTTTGTTATTTTTTGGGTCCCTCTTGTTTCTTGTTGAGAGGCCTTTTATTGCCTTCTTGGGGATCCCTGAGCGAAGCATCTCGAGGTATTATTTTTAATCTTTTATCTTTTACCAGTTGCTTTTACCTTCTGGGAATTTATCCCCTTCTTCCCACAAGATAAGGTGCAACCCTAAAAACAGGTCAATCCAATGCCCGGACAAGGGGAATGGGATAAATGAGCAGGAGATAAGGTGAAAAAGTGGTGGTATGATGGGAGCAAATGATGGCTCTTCAAAAATCCCCTCGGTGGAAAACTAAAACCTATGGGTACATGCTTGCTAGGGCACCCTGTCAATCTCCCCAAGCATGGTCAAGTGGGTTAATGTAAGATCCAAGTAGTTGTCAGAGATAAAAGGAATCAAATGCATATATCTAAAGGTTTTAATGATCAAAAGTGACACATACCATGATACCTGGACCAATTACCTCATGGAGCAAGACCCTTCTCCGATACAAGACCAAGTCGATGGTGATGGATGTTGCTGCTACTGACAAGATGAATCTAATGAAAGAAGAAAAGGATGGGCCCTCCATGGCCATGCTCAGGTCAATCCTTCTCTCGGTACTCCATGTCTAGGACCTGTGGGCCTCGAGACATGATCTCCTAGTTATCCCTAGAAATCGGGGATAACAGGATCAATGCTAAGTGTCCACCACCAAGCACAAGATGAGATCCCAAGGCTAGGGCACACCATCTAGGGTTTAGATCATATATCTAGGGTGTAGATTGGTGTGGAAAATGTTGGGATCACACAAAAGAGTAGAGTGAGGCTTATGGGATGCGTTCCAAGGGAGAAAAAGGAGGGAAGGGGAGTCGAGAGGCATTTGGATGAAGCAAAGAGGTAGTGGGAGGCTAGGAAAAGCATGCCAAGGGATAGCATAAGTTTCCCATTGATTTTTTTTATCATTTTTTACTTTTTGGAGACTTTCTAGAAGGAAGGCATACCACTCTAGGAAAAGTGACGTTTTTGCTTTATGGCTAGGTAGGGAGGTGATGTGAGGGTTGGAAAAGGTTAGGAAAGGTTAGGAAAAATCTCTCTCACCTTTATCCATCTTTACATCATCCTTTTAGCTCATTTTTAAAAATTACATTTTTGATATGTTTGGACTTAGCAATTAAAATTATTGTTTTTGACTGACTGACACTTTAGGTGGACAAATCCATAGCAAAAGTTGTCCAACCAAGATGAAACTTGGTCCAAGGGTGTAGGGGGTGCTATTCCATTTCTTTTGAGCACAAATACCCCTATCAAAAATCCAAGGACCTAGTTTTTACAATTTTTGCTCAAAAATAATTAATTAATTAATTAATTAAACCTCCAAACTTAGGGAAATTTAATTAAAAATTAATTAATTAAAAAAAACTAATCTAGACTCGATGGAATTCCGCGAGACTTTCTAAGATATCTTGCATGGTCATTTACAATGAATCCCTACAATAGTTACCAAAAGATAATCCCACTAGAATGTCGTTCTTGGAGGAATTATTGCAAGTGTGAGGGAAAAACTCAAGGGAGATCAATAAGATTGAAAAGCCCAATTGATAACCTGAGGATAAAAAACCCTCGGTGAAAGGAACTCTCCCAGTGAACCGATCCCAAGGTAACTGACCTAGACATGACTCATGCAGACCTATTACATTATTAACCCACGCAGAGGTGTGGAAATTCCAATTATAAAAAGAAGTGTTGGGGCCAAACAATGCCCTGTAGAACCAAAAGTCTTCAAAAAAAATTCATCTGATGATGCATCTCTTCATGGCACATGGAGTTGACCACCTATGTTGGAGAGACGGTCAACATCTATCTCCACATGGGGATGTTTGTTCGATCTTCTCACTCGAAACAGAGAGCATACGAGAATCCAACACCTACAACATGGTGCTCACCAATAACCAGCATAAGAATACATATATACATAATGAAATAAATGAATGCTATATAAAACATTTACAAAGTGAAATAACTAAAGTACAACATCATTTATTTACAACAAATGAAATATATGGTACCGAAAAAAAAATTCTAAGTACATATTGACATAATAAATTGAAATAATAAAAAATTAAAATACAAGGGTGGGTTAGAGATACGTTACAACCATCCATGCAATGGATGAAATGATGCCACAAGTGTCTGAAACATCCTTGTATAGGATGATTCACAGAAGACCCCTTCCCAAGTTTTATCAACTTGGAACTTTTTGTGAGGAAGAACCAACCAAACTTCATGCTCCTTCCTTCCTTCAACCAAACACTGGAATATGACAAGTTGTGTAAACTTTGAATGCTTTGCTGCTCATGATTGTCAAGGTGGGAAGCCAGCCAATACTCATAATGGTATGATATCGACAAACTGAAGTTTCCTTCCATTTCCACATAATTCTGCATTAACTCATCTTCTTGTTGAGAAGTTGAAAAAGAACATACCACAGGAACCATCATATTGTTTTCCTCAAGATTTTCAAAGTTACCCTTCAAAAAGATTGGTTCCTCGGGAGGAGGGTGGCGACTTGAATCATCTAGATATTCAACATTTTCAAACTCAAGTTCCTTTATTTCCTCAAAATGAATGATTGACTCATCCATGGATTCATCGAGAATTTCCCCATAAACTTCCTTATCTTTTTCACTGTCAAGCTCAAGTTCAATGGGGTCCAGATATTCAATATAAATTTCATCTTCTGCGAGGCAAGCCTCCATGGTCGTAAGTTATTCGTTCAAGGATTCAAATTGTTTTTCCTGGGAAAGTTGTATGTTCTGAATTACTTCTTTAAGCCCCTCAATGGGATTTGATGGAGCATCTATCTTTGTATCTGAACTAGTTGTTTCAATAGCTAGAAGATTTTTCCTCGTCCATGTTTCCATAAAATCACCAACTAATTCATTGTAAACTTCATCCCGATCATGCCCAAATATTCCCAAAAATGCATGCAACAAATCCTGTATAGTCTTGAACTTCTTATCACGTGAATCATGAAACCAATCATAAGCCCACTTACCAGCAAGAGTCATGACAAACAAATGTATTAGAACATCCTCATAAACAGGTGGGGCATACCATTCATCGATACATCGCGTGAAGGCCTTGATGTGAGTACTAGTGTCATCATGATTATGATAGTCAGGAATGTTTTCAATAAAATATTCAGATATATCATGAGGGTAACCAATAATTCCTGAAAAATCAATAGGACTATAAAACCAATTCATTTCTAACTAGGTCATTTAAACAAGGTCTAACGCAAAGGACTAGGACCCAAGATTACTAAGGATCCAACAAGAAAGGAAACAAGCTAACTTCATCCAAAAACATTTTCAAGTTCAAAGATGAAAAAAAAAGCTATGAGTTCCTTCTTCAAGAATACTTTGTCAAAATGTTTTAAATTGGAGTCGTCGGATGACCAAGTTTACTTTAGACAAACAAGAGCATCAAACAAAGCAAAAACAAGAAGGAAAACAAAAGTTAATTTATTATGTTTGGAACAAGCATTGGAAATCAATGAGTGCTTCTTCTCCAAGAATATCAAGCAGCCAACAAGGATTGCTCCTTGCAGTATACTTGATATATTTTTTCAATGGAGTCACCACTTGGAAAGGAAGCAAACAAAAACAACAAATGCAAGTTCAAAGAATTTTTAGTTCTTTAAAAAAAAATAGTCGTTTTGACCAAGGATAAATGAATTATCCCCAGAAACGGCGCCAAAGATGTTACCGTCCTTATACACACTTGCAAACATGAGCTAAGTCCGGCTCACTTAGTGTGTCCTTGGAGGCACAATGCCTAGGTTCACAGCCCACACTGTCACTTTGACCGGAAACTCTTCCGTCTAGGCTCACTCCTAGGGAAGCCAAGGGGGGTAGTCCCTAGTTTCTAGTTAAGTTTTAAAGTTAAGTTCTAGGAGTTTATTTTAATTTGTTTAATGTTTGGGGGGATTCTAACCTAAGATGCTATGGTAGCAATGCAAGATGCAAGGTTAGTATGTTAAGCAAGCCTTTTCCTAGGGAAACTAAGACTAGTGCCTAAGATTGGGCAAGGGGTCAACTAAAGTTACATGATGATTCGTTACAAATATGATTACAAGATATACAAAAGAACAATTGAATCAAATATTAAATACAAGACTTACAAGTAAAGAATGTTATAGTACAAAAGGCAAGCTAACCACTTTTAAGTATTGTGTGTAGGATATAAAGAGATCAAAGCATCATCACACTTATGAGATTGTCATCAACACATCATTATCATCAACACATCAACAAAGAAGATTTAGAGATTTTAAGCACAAGTGTTATAAGGATGATGAAGATTACCCACTCTTAGTTATTAAATCCACGAAGTATTTAGATATTTTATGCCAAGATTGGATTATTAAAGGTTTCTTAATATTATCAAGTTTTAATTACCTTTATTAAGATTTTCACCAAAGCCTCCTCCTCCTATTGCCAAATAGATGTTGGATGCTCAAGATAGTATGGCAACGAAGCCAACCCTAGCTGTCACAGTCAGCCCAAAGCATTGAGATTTTACGGAAAGGACACTCCTTCGTGCCATGAGACCGTCCCCGACCTATCACCTTATGTTGCCCTCCTCAATACCTATTTTAGATGGTGAAGATGGTGGTCTAAGGTACCCTATTAAGTCTATTAAGTTATTATATTAATTAGGTATACTTTTAGGTGTATTTTAGAGTATTTTGAAGATTTTATGACACTTTTACAATGTGATTTAGTGCTATGGCCGAAACTTACTTCAGCTTAAATGTGTTGCTTAAGTTTATGAAATGAAAGGCATTAACACATATAAGCTATGTGAGAGCAAATTACTTAGTGCCTCAATATGTAGCTTGCAAAGTAAAGAAGTAAAACCACAAGGGGCAAGAACAACTTGCCAACAAGATATGAAAATAAACACACTTATCTTATGTTTATTTAGATCATTTAGATCCAAGCCAAGTGTCAGAAACAAGATTTAAGTGTTTGCCTACAATGTCAACTTAACCATGAAAGTTACTTCAAGCATGTGGCAAATGGCCTTAAAAGATTAAAGCATGAAAGAAAAATACCATTCACTTAACTTATTGAAGCATTTAAACATTTAGGGTTAGATTTAATCATGTAAAATAAAGATTAAACTTTAAGGAGCTTAAGTATGAAAATAAATCTAGCTAAGTTGATTATGCCCAATAGGCTTAAGATAGAGTTTAATTATGTGTGGGATCTAGATCTAGAATATTTTAAGACATTAAGCACTTAGATCAATAACACATATTAAACCCTAACCTTACCACTTGGGGTATTCCTCTCCCAATCGGTTGGTAATTATTAAATTCACTTAACTTTAGAAAATAACTTGAGATAAAGAAAGAGGCAAGCAAGAGAGACAGATGAGTTAAGAGACTAGCAAACAAACCAAGCAAAGCCTAACCCCCACGTATTAGGGTTTAGGAGATGCCTTTCATCTACCAAACCCCACGTCCTAACTCAAAAGGTGCCAAAAATGAAAGAAAAACAAGATCTATGCTAAACCCTAGCTACCCCAAGGCTCACACATTGGAGGAGGCCGTACCACTCCTCCCACAACTATGAGCCACTAAATCAGCAAAAGGAAGAAGATTTATGCTCAATAAAGCTTAGAAATTGAGAAAGAAGGTTAAGAAATAACTACTAATCCCTTTGGAGGGTCTTTGAGTGTTGTGTGGATGTCTTTGGGTAGCCAAAACCCCTCTCAACTAAATATGAACCTGTAAAAACCAGCAAGGTATCCTTGCTAGAAATGCTACACACAAGAAGCAAAGTGAAGAAAAACTTTTGCCTTTTTAGGGAAAAAAAATTCTTAGTAAAATTTGATATAAATGACCTATCTTGCTAAGTTAAACTAGCTTAAATATATATGAATGTGAACAACAATAAGAAGAAGAGTAAAGGGTGAGAAAGTATGGAGTTTGTATGTGTCTCAAAGGAAGAATCTTTCTTGGTGCATTCCCAATGAAACCCTTGAAGCTAAACCTACGAAACTTGAGAGGTGATGTGCATACAAGAGATAATATGTTGCATATACTAATAAGATGACATTTCAATCCTATCTAGCAAAACAAGATATATAGATCTACAAGCATATGCATTGATAGATCTACCCAAGTACAATTTTACTTAAGATCAAATGTGTGCAATCACCAATCAAATCTAAACAAATTTACCTCATATGTGTGGCAAGAACAAGCATATGCATAGCTTTCCAATGATCCTCCAAAGATTCTCTTTATTACTCAAGAAAATGGATCTTGGAGAAAACTTACTCCAAAACCCTAAGAGCCAAAGAATGAAAATTATGGAAAGAAAGAGAGAGAGAGAGAGTGAGAAATCAAGTAGCATAACATTAGCTCAAGATATGGTGATTTGGAAGTGAGGAAAAGGATCTATTTATACTTGGAGAGGAAAACCTACCTCTCTTGGATCAATGCCAAGTGTCCACCACCAAGCACAAGGTGAGATCCCAAGGCTAGGGCACACCATCTAGGGTTTAGATCATAGATCTAGGGTGTAGATTGGTGTGGAAAATGTTGGGATCACACAAAAGAGTAGTGTGAGGCTTATGGGATGCGTGCCAAGGGAGAAAAAGGATCCCAACCATCAAAAAATGAATTTTCCTAGGAGATCCATAAGAGGGGGGGTGTAACTCTCCTTGGAGGGCGCACCATTTGGGGGAGAGGAGAGGAATTAATGAGGGGAGGGGAGTGGAGAGGCATTGGGATGAAGCAAAGAGGTAGTGGGAGGCTAAAAAAAGTGTGCCAAGGGATAGCAAGTCTCCCATTTATTTTTTTATCATTTTTTACTTTTTGGAGACTTTCTAGAAGGAAGGCATACCACTCTAGGAAAAGTGACGTTTTTTCTTTATGGCTAGGTGGGGGGGGGTTATATGAAGGTTGGAAAAGGTTAGGAAAGGTTAGGAAAAATATCTCTCACCTTTATCCATCTTTACATCATCCTTTTAACTCATTTTTTAAAATTACATTTTTGCTATGTTTGGACTTAGCAATTAAAATTGTTGTTTTTTACTGACTGACACTCTAGGTGGACAAACCCATAGCAAAAGTTGTCCGACCGAGCTGAAACTTGGTCCAAGGGTGTAGGGGGTGCTATTCCATTTCTTTTGATCACAAATACCCCTATCAAAAATTCAAGGACCTATTTTTTACAAATTTTTCTCAAAAATAATTAAACCTCCAAACTTAGGGAAATTTAATTAAAAATTAATTAATTAAAAAAAACTAATCTAGACTCGATGGAATTCCGTGAGAATTTCTAAGATGTCTTTCATGGTCATTTACAATGATTACCTACAATAGTTACCAAAAGATAAGCCCACTAGAACGTTGTTCACTACTTTGGAGGAATTATTGCAAGTGTGAGGGAAAAACTCAAGGGATATCAATAATGCTAAAAAGCCTAATTGATAACCTGAGGATAAAAAACCCTCGGTGAAAGGAACTCTCCCAATGAACCGATCCCAAGGTAACTGACCTAGACATGACTCATGCAGGCCTATTACATTATTAACCCACGCAGGGGTGTGGAAATTCCAGTTACAAAAAGAAGTGTTGGGGCCAAACAATGCCCTGTAAAACCAAAAGTCTTCAACAAATTTGCATCTGATTGATGTATATCTTCATGGAATATGGAGTTGACCACCTATGTTGGAGAGGCGGTCAACACCTCCCAATCTATGAGTCACTAAAAATCAAGAAAAGAGAGTAGATCTATGCACAAGAAGCTAGAAAAGGAAGAAAGGAGGTTGAGATTTGTTACCCACTTGAAGAAAAGGGTCTTGGAGTGTTGTGTGGATGATTTTGGGTATCATAACCCCCTCAACCTATTACAAACCTGCAAATACCAGCAAGCTATGCTTACTAGAAAAGATACACACAACCAACAATGTGAAGAAAATTTTTGTTTTTAGGGAAGAAATTTTTCTCATGAAAAATCTATGATAAAAGTGGATTAAAGTGACCAATATACTATGTTAAGCTAGCTGAAATAATATATGGAACGGACAACAATAAAAGAATGAGTAAATAATGAGAAAGAAGGAGTTTTAGTGTGCTTTGAGGAAGGACTCTTCCTTGAGGCAATCCCAACAAAACCCTTGAAGCCAAACCTGCAAAACTTGGCAAGATATGATGCATACAAGAAGATAATATTGTTGAATATGCTAACAAAATGAAATACTTGCACCCTATTAGCAAACCCACATATATAGATTAATAATAATACTCATTGTTAGATCTACCCAAGTAAAACACTTTACCCAAGAATCTACTCTATGCAACCATCATAACAAATTCACAATATTACCTCATGTGTAAGCAAGAACAAAAATACTTGTTGCTCTTCCAATATCCTCCAAAGTTTCCCCTTTATTACTCAAAAATGGATCTTGGAGAAATATTTGCTCCAAAACCCTAAGAGCCAAAGAATGGATGAAAGATGGACAAGAAAGAGAGAGAGAGTGGTGAAAATCACGTAGCATAACAATAGCTCAAGATATGGTGTATAAATGAGTGAGGGAGGGGTTCCATTTATACTTGGGAAGGCAAAGCTACCTCTCTTGGATTAGTTACAAGTGTCACACATCAAAGAAAAGTCACTTTAAGGGTTTTGGCATGGATGGATGAAGTGGAAGTGAGTTGGAGTGAGTTGGAAAGGCTTTGATAAGTGAAATGATGAGTTGTAGGGTCTAGGGAGGCACACCAAGGAATATAATAAGTCTCCCATTAATTTTTTTATTATTTTTTCACTTTTTGGAGACTTTCTAGAAGGGAGGCACACCACTCTAGGAAAAGTGACGTTTTTGCTTAATGGCTAGGTGAAGGGGTGATGTGAGGGTTGGAAAAGGTTAGGAAAAAAACTCTCTTACCTTCTTCCATATTTGCATCACCCTTTTAACTCAAAATTACAAAAAGACATTTTTCCAATGTCATGACCTAGCAATTAAAATTGTTGTTTTTGACTCACTGACACTCTCGGTGGACAAACCCATAGCAAAAGTTGTCTCACTGAGCTCAAACTTGGTCCAAGGGTGTAGGGGGTCTCATTCCATTTCTTTTGAGCACAAATACCCCTATAAAAAGTCAAAGGACCTAGTTTTTACAATTTTTGCTAAAAAATAATTAATTAATTAATTAATTAAACCTCCAAACTTAGGGAAATTTAATTAAAAATTAATTAATTAAAAAAAACTAATCTAGACTCAAGGAAATTCCGAGAAACTTTATAAGATGTCTTACATGGTCATTTATATCATCTCTAAATAATAGTTACCAGAAAATAAGCCCATTAGAATGCCCTTCACCACTTTGGAGGAATTGTTAAAAGTGTGAGGGAAAAACTCAAGGGAAATCAATAAGGCTGAAAATCCCAATTGATAACCTGAGGATAAAAAACCCTCGATGAAAGGAACTCTCCCAATGAACCAATCCCTAGGTAACTGACCTAACTATGAGCCATGCAGACCTATTACATTATTGACCCACGCAGGGGTGCGAAAATTCCATTTACAAAAAGAAGTGTTGGGGCCAAAAATGCCCCTTAGAATGAAATAGTCTTTGACAAATGAGCATCTGATGATGCATCTCTTCATGGCACATGGATTTGACCCCCTAGTTGGATAGGTGGTCAACGGGATGATTTCACTGAACCCATGTTGTCATAAATGAGTGGGTTGACTTCCTCACCCAACCTCTTACATGAATTCAGTGATTGAGTGTTGAATAAGTCAAAGGGATAAATAGCTAAATGGAAAATTGATTAATGAATATCGATTAAGACTCAAGGTATATGGAAACCCCCTCAAAACCACCATTAATCCCCCTCTCTTATGGAATCATATCCCCCCATTACTCTGGTCCTTACCAATCTACAGTTGGTGGCGTATTTCATTTTATTATTTTACAATGTACAAAATTTACATATTACATCACTTGGCCCCTGGCCATTAATAATATTCATAAGAGGGGATATCCAAGACACCAAAGTGCACATTGCACCACTTTTACATTCTTCATGGCTTGTGGGGACATATTCCCCATTCCAATAATTGTTCACCAAGGTTTGTAAATAAAAACTAGTCACCTTATTACCTATTGAAGAAACGTTGGTTAAACAAGCAACATATTTCCATTAGGTTGTCTTCTCTGTCAATAAAAGCGGCTATCCAAGCATCCAAAGTGCACATTGCACAAATTTTATGTTATTCATGGCTTGTGAGGATCCCCATTCCAATAATTGTTCAACAAGGTTCGTAAACAAAAACTAGTCACCTTATTACCTATTGAAGACAAAATTTTCTTATTTGTGTCCCCAAGTCAATTTTAAGAGAGGATGTTGGAGATATTTTGTCTAATCTCAACTTGTGACCCTAATGGAATGTAAATGTCAATCATTAAACACCATTAGTGGTCCATTAGGGCCATAGGTCTAGCTTAGCCAACATATCTCCAACATCCTCCCTTAAAATTGACTTGGGGAGACAAATAAGGAAAGTTGGCATAAAGTATATTTGACCAAGTAAATGTTACATCTGAACATTACCCTCCTTTTGAGTTGTATTGTTATTGTTGGATTTGAGAGTCTTAGAGTTCTCTTGATGACAAAAATCTCAGTCTTTAATTAAATATTTGGGAAAAAGACATGCAAAACTGCTACCATAGAGGTTAAAATAGAGCACGTTTTGAAAATGAACCGAACTTCCATAGAAGAGTTCGATCTTTGAAGGAGTTGTCTTTAAATTCCCTCTTCTACACACACATGAGAAATGGGTCATGTTATCCCCAACTCCTAGGGATAACTAAGGAGATGATGTCTTGAGGCCCTCGGGTTGCAGACATGGAATACTGAGAGACAGGTTGACTAGCAATGCCCACTTTCACAGACAGAGACCCACCTCACCACGACAGCTCCAGGTTCATCACGTAGGTATCCACCACATCAACAGGCCTCTGGAAGACATTGGGTCTTTCTCCATGAGGTACAAGACATGTATTATGGTGAGTGTCATTTAAATATTTGAGGCTTTTGAGTTTGTTGCATCTATTACTACTTTTGATTATGTAACATTTTCTTGTACATTATGCTCTTTGCCCTGTTTCACTTTGGTGGTTGACATTGTGCCCTAGTAAGTAGGTCACCCTTAGGGATATGTTTTCTACTAGGAGGTCCTCTTGACGATTCATCATGCCATTCATGACCATACTTGTCACTTTCCACACTTCATCCCCTCATCTCCTTACCTTTTAGGATTTTTAGGTATATTGACCGAAGAAGGGGTTGTCCCTCATTTCATGGGAAGAAGGGGATGAAGACCCAGATCTTGTAGCTGGAAAAAGATAAAATCCAACCATTAACGTTCTAGATTCTTGCCTAGGGATCCCAAGGACAATGAAATGTCTCTCATAAGAAACTAATGGAACCCGTGAAAAATAACTAATAACAAAATGAAAACCAAGGTGGAGCATGTGTGGGCATTATTTTTAATGCTTAGGTAGAAGCCCCACACATGTTTTCAACATGGAGAAGCATGATGTGAGTAGGGTGGAATCAAGGTGGGCATATTTTTTTCATGCTTAGGTAGAAGCCCCACCTTGGTTTCAACCTTGAAACATCTTAAAAGAATAAAATACATAAATGGGCTTGGAAAAAGGTTGCATTGAAAACAAAAGTGCAACACACCCTCTACAAAGGCACCCATAAATGAGACACTACAACCCCTTGTATGTCATGATCCCCATGCCCAAAAGTATTCCTCCCATCCATGACACCTCATCCGCGTGACTTATAAGTAGTTCCCCTACGGAAACACCCCTAAACTTGAGGTATGATTCACCTAATAGGTCATTTTGTCAACCCAATAAGTTGCTTTGTCAACCCTCCCATACCTAAACTTGAAAAATTGCATAGGTTCTATTGACCAACTCTTCAACTAGGGGGTCAAATCCATGTAGCATGAATATATGCATCAACAGATGCAAACATGTCGAAGACTTTTTGGTTCTACAAGGCAATTTTTTGCTCCAGCACACAGTTTTGTAAGTGGGATTTCCGCACCCCTGAGCGGGTTTATAATGTAATAGGTATACATGGATCATGGTTATGTTATTTTCCTTAGGGTTTATTCATTAGGGGAGTTCCTTTCACTGATTTGTTTTTATCCTCAGGAGGTTAATGTGGCCTAACCAACCAGGTTAATCTCCCTTGAGTTTTTCACTCCCACTAGCAATAAATCCTCCAAAGTGGTGAACGACATTCTAATGAAGTCATTCCTAGGTATATAGTGTTTAGGGATGTTTTAAATGACCATGTAAGATAGAACGCGAAATTTCATGGAATCCCGTCAAGTATAGCCATGTTTTTTTTAAGGTTCGGAATTAATTAATTCTAGGTAATTAATGTAAAACTTAGGTCCTGGGATTTTTGATAGGGGTATTTGTATTCAAAATAAAGTTAATGAGACCCCCTAAATCCTTGGACCAAGTTTCAACTCAGTCGGACAAGTTTTGCTAGGTTTTTTGTCCACTTTGGAGTTTTTTCGGAAAAAGACGATTTTAATTGCCAAACCGAGGACATGGACAAATATCAATTTTGTAATAATGGACCAAATCAAGTGAAGTAAGTGGAATTAATGATGAGAGGGACCCCACCTAACCCATCCTAAACCTTTATCTACCCTTTACCCACTCATTCAATTAAATTTTAATTTAATTCCCTTTTGGTTAATACATCCCCCTTTGACTACGTCACCCCCTCTCCACACTTTACTTTGTAAATCATTTTAATTATTTGTTGAGGGCCCCTCCTCATGAGGTGCACCCTTCCTCTAAGCCTCCACTTCACACTTGGATTGTGGACTCCACACTCCAATTCAACTCCTCCACGTGCCTCACGCTTTTACTCATACCTTACGTACACCTCACGCACTTCCTCTTTAAAGGTGGAAACTTCATGTTTTAATTAGAATTTGCCTTAAACTAAAGTGAGGGTCCTGCCTTTCCACCAATCGCTTACCATTTGGGAGAGTGGCCAACACATCCTCCCACACGCTCCTCCTCATCCTCACACATCCCTCACCTTGGCTCACACTTTTCTCCTTTTACCTCACGCCTTTCCCCTTTGAGACTCACATTTTCCTCTTGTTGACTTGCGTTTTCCCTCATGACTGAGATGGAAATGTTGGCTTGGGATAAGGAAACATCTCATAATTATATGAAATTTTCCTTTGATGCATGTGTGGGTCTCTTCCTTAGACCAATGTGCCCCTCTTTCATGGCCAACTCACCTCTCCACTCTCTCTTCTTTCCTTTTACCCTCACCCTAAAATCCATTCATCTCATTGGTTCGTTTTGCCTTTTAGTTGTCTTCACCTTTGGATCCTTGACAAGTGTTGAAGATCCAAGAGGGGTCTCTTGGTCCCTCAAGGCTATTTAAGAGACCTCTCACTCCCTCATTTCGAATCATTATTCACAGTATTGTTATGCTACCGAATTCTCCCATCACTCTCTCTCTCTCTCTCTCTCTCTCTCTCTCATTGCTTTCACATTGCTTCACTGGTCTTGGCTCTTGAAGAGCTTGTAGAAGCATTGATGCTACAACCTCTTCCCATTTAATAAAATAGAAACTGCTTTGGACGAAACTATGTCATTCAAGATTAGTCTGGATGTGCCACTTATTGTGAGGTGATATCATTCTGAATTTTTATGTGTTTTGGTAAATAGTTGCTAAAGTAAATTAGTTTACTAGGCTAGGTGAGGCAATAGTGTAGTTGTCCATCTATATATTTTTTACATGCTTATATTATAGAAACTATGTTGTATTGTCTATAGATGCAGGATATTATTTGTTGTCCCATCTCACTTTTGGTTTAAGTTTTGCAAATCACCTCTATGAAGTGGTTGGGATAGCTTCAAGGACGAATCTACCCTCATCTTCGCTTACACTTCACTAACATTTTCTGTCCTTCTTCCTCATTCTTTCATGTTCATTTTTGGATATATAACATGCTTAGATTGGTCACTTAATCATTACAATTTTCTAGTTTTTGTATGCACGAAATTTCTGTCTGAAAACAAAAATTTCATAACTTTGTTGAGTGTGTTGCAGATCAAATCAGCAAGCAATAGCTTGTTGATTTTTGCAGATTCTCGCCAGGACAAGAGGGTATGCTGTCCAATTTCATGCACAACACACACTCAAACAAATCCTCTCATTATGGTAACGGTTTCTCTTCTTTCTCTGCCCTCTAAAATACTATAATCGCAAGCCCAAAGGAGTTTCACCCAAGTGACTTGCTTTCCTTTCCTTCAATATTTACTTTGCAAGTTTAGATTAGTTTTCTTTTATGTCTTTCCTTTCTTATTTTATCTAGACTAGTAGTGATTTCTACATTCATGCTTAAAGCTAAAATAATCTAGATTAGATCTCACACTTAACATATGCTAGCTTAGAGCCCGTGATGGCTTAGATTAGATCTTTATTTTTGGTTGCATGCAAGTTTCAGTTTCTCTAATATTTATCTTACACATGCGCATGCTAACACCAGTTTCATAAAGGCATAAAGTAACCATATTTTACAATTCTGAAAGTTACTTTCGGTTCATACACTTCATATATGTGATCTCATAATGTAAGAACAAAATTATTAATTCCAGTTTTGGGTCCCCAAGGCCCTTTCCGGAAATTAAAATTTAACTTGCAATCCGTTCGTTTAAGGGCTTTAGCCTTCATTTTTAGTCTTCAGTCACAATCTTCTTCAGTTCTTAAAATTCACATGTGGTAAATCAACCATTTAAGAACTCGCAATTTCATTGTTAAGAGTTCACACTCATCTTCAGTACTTTGGTAACTTTATTTGAGCAAGCTACAAGCACTCAAACACACATTGCAACACTTAGCTCATAGGTCTAAAATAAACTAATTAGACTTAATAGGACACCATAACTCACCATCTTCGCCATTTAAAATGGGGTCGGAGGAAGGAAACAGAAGGTGCTAGGCCGAGGACGGTCTCATGGTGCGCATCGTCCTTTCCAGGAGTACTCTGATCTTAGGGATGACCTATGAAGCTAGGGTAGGCCTTGTTGCCTCACTTCTTGATCATCCAACAGTCACTTGGTTACTGGGGGAGGAGGGTTTTGGGTTAGCTCAATCCTAGCTCTGATACCTGTTATCCCCGATTTCTAGGGATAACTAGGAGATCATGTCTCAAGGCCCACAGGTCCTAGACATGGAGTAATGAGAGCAGGATTGACCTGAGTATGGCCCTGGAGAGCCCATATTTCTTCTCCTCCATCAGACTTGTCTTGTTAGCAGCAATAGCACCCATCACCTTCGGCTTGGACTTGTATCGGAGAAGACTCTTGCTCCATGAGGTAATTGGTCCAGGTATCATGGTATGTGTCATTTTTTATCATTATAACCTTTAGATATATGCATCAAATTCCTTTCATTTCTGACGACTACTTGGATCTTACATTGACTCACTTGACCATGGCTGGGGAGATTGATGGGGTATCCTAGCAAGCTTGTACCCATAGGTTTTGGTTTGCCACCAAGGGGATTTCTGAAGGGTCATCGTTCGCTCCCATCATATCATCACTTTTACATCTTATCTCAGACTCATCTGCCCATTCCCCTGGTCCGGACATTAGGATGATCTGTTTGTGGGCTTACACCTCATCTCGTGGGAAGAAGGGGCTAAAGGCCCAAGAGGTAAAAGAAGCTGGTAAAAGATAAAAGCCATAAAAATGAAACCTAGAGATGCTTTGCCCAGGGATCCCCGAGAAGGCAATAAAAGGCCTCTCAGCAAGAAATAAGAGGGACCTAATGAAAAATAACAAAAAAAGACCTAGCCAAGAGGATAGGGGGTCTCACCAAGAGCCATCCTATTATGTTCATGGGTACCTAGCAGTATGACATTGCCATTATCTGGTTACCACGCCAGGGCAGTGACCTTTGGTTGCATGGCCAAGGGAAGGGCATCTCATCACGAGCTAGCGTTATCATCTCTGTGAAAATATTTGTGGGTAACATTGTCAGCTCTGTTCACCACGTCAAGGCAGTGTCCTCTAGTTAGACCTTGAAATATAATAAATAAAAAAACAATAAATAAAAGAATAAAGGCAATAAAGGGCTTGGAAAGAATTGCATCCATAATGGGTACAACTCACCTTCTACAAAGGCACCCACAGGTAATATCATGCATCCCTGTCTCTCACTCTACCCATATGTCTGGACATCCTTTGACCACATCACCTCATTTTACATGGCTTGGATGATACCCTTTGAAGACTTTCCTTTTCTTATGGATGCTGGCCCAATAAGGTATTTTTTCCTTTTCTTCGACTTTGTATTGTAGGTCATTGTAATATCTTTGAGCTATTGAATGATATATCAGGGGTTTTATGCATGTATTTGATAAAATTAATGATGAAATATGATTGACAATTCTATGATTCCTGTGACTAATGAGCCCATGGAGGGCGAAGTTTTTGATGTGCAAGACCATGCCCGACGGATAGGTACTAGTTGGACCGGTACACATGGGGAGATGATTAGTTCAGACCTCCATGGGGCTGAAGAGCCCATCAGATGGTTGTTGGGACCCCATCAGGGGTAGAGACAGGACAATGATTGGTCGAGCCTTTCCACATGAGAAGAAGAAGGACGTTCCACCCAGTGATTGGCTGAGCCCAGCCCAGGGGGGTTGACCCACTTTAGATGGAACGTTTTCCTTTTGATGACCAGGACGTCACCCAGGAGGTCTTAACGTCTCCTTGAGCATGTAGCAGTTTGACAGGACGACTGGCACATGTGGCAGCTTGGAGGAGCCCAGGAAGGGCTAACATTTGACTTATGGATGCTAGACTAGCCCCAAAAGGGCCTAACGTCTCCCTCAAAGGGGCTTGATGTCTCACTTTTTGCTCATTTATGTCTTTTACTTATCAGTTAATGTAAAAACAATATGATTTTGGTTTGTAGCCTTGTCGGCTATTTTTACTGACATAATTTTAATTAAAGGGTCATCATACACCATATATTGAGGATGTTTTTCCCTCATTTGAACATAACAACACAACTCACACTTGTGAGGTCTGATTTTTGTGCCTTACTTGGGTATTTGGTCTTTTAAAGTGAGGTGCACTTGTTGATGGAAGGATTTTCTTGGCATGTTTGGCATTTCTCTTGAAGGAAGGTTTACAACTAGGGTTTGCATATGCTTTTCATCATGATATGTAAGTGTTTTTCTTGCAAAACTTCTTAATTGAATGGTTGTAGGTTTATAATTCTTCCATTTACTTATAAATTTGTTGATTTTAAAACCCTAGGTGACAAGCACACAAGTAGGTCCTTGTCTCATGTCCCCTTAGAGAGAATTTTCAGCCATTTAAGAAGGAAGAAAGAGCCTAGCCTTTGTTACACTCTTCTCACTTCTTCCCTAAATATAGCTTTGATTTTTAAAGGTTAAAAGGAGGGTGACGTCCTAGGCCTAGGTTATCTACACCTAGGGTTGTCCATCTTCTAGGGTTTTAGTGATAGAGCCTTGCCATTTCAACACTCTCCCTCACCTAATCTGCTTATTTTAGCTCTTCTCAATTGCTAGCCGTTTTGCCAAGTTTGACCTAAGGAAGGAGGAAAGAGCACGAGGCCTTGCTTAAGCAACATCGGAGTGAGCCTCTTTCCCCTAGGGTTTTGATTCTAGAGCCCTGCCATTGCAACACTCTAGAACCCTTCCCTCTTGTCCTTATCCTTCATCCTTTCAACTTTGCATCCTTTCCTTATTTGACTCCATATACCCTTAGGCACTGATCTTAGACACACAACATTGAAGTGATAGTGCTCAAACCAACTCTCAAAACTTTAAATTTTGAAACCTTAACTAACTAAGCTAACCCTAACTAGGCTAACGTCACACTTGGTTATTCCATCTTGACGCAGAAAATTTTGATGATAAGCAGTTAGATGATGATTGAAAGCATTTATTGAGTAAAATATTGATTAGATACATTGTTGATTACATCATCTCAATAGTTATTGATGAATTGATACTTCTACATTGCTATATTGATAAAACGTTGATCTCATTAATATATGTTGTTTCATTGCTTATATATTATCGTCAGATAGTCACATGAAGTACTAACCCACTGAGTTATAGCCTGCATATATATTGTATTGTTGTTGTCTTGTTCCGGGCAGGTGTTTTCACTTGGGCATACACTTCATTTATTAGCTCATTAGTCGGACTTTCTGACCTTGGTGGTAACCTGTGAGGAGGAACTTTTGCTTTGACTTTTATACTTCAGCCTCTTCAAAACCCCAGATTACTGGGGACATCTCCCCTGGGTTAACCTCCCTAAATAGAAAGAACCTCCCCATTGAGGTGACATTGGGTGGAGAAAGTTCATGTTACGCCAGTTTGGCCTCTATCCTTTAGCCATTTGACCTAGCTACAAACTATGCAATAACAATACCAACCATGTGAAAAATCCAGGTCCTATCAGCTTGCTTTCTTGGTCTGTCTTTGACCAAAGAAAGGCTCTAAGTTTCAACTATCAGGTAATATATTTTCTGTTGTTTTATAACAACCAACAATCCAAAAGCATCTTGTTGATTTGTTACAGTTATGTTCTCAATTTTTGGTGCTCTAGCATGTCGTTTTTGTCACCATAAATTAGTACATGCATCTCAAAATAAACATAACACACCTAAACATCGTTTACTACTAAAAATGAACAAATCTAAGAAAGTAATACATGCATTTGTAGACACGGGTATTTTTGGTCAACATGACCCTGGATAAAAACTGCCCGGGGAAAACCAGTTTGGAATATGTATATATATATGAGGAAAGTAGAAGAAGGGTTATAGTAAACACAATATATGAAAGAACCTGATATAATAGCAACTCCAACTGAGCTGATATACAAGCTCAAAATCAGCAGATGCACCCTAGAATGGTGCACCCCTCATGAAACTGCTTGAACCACTGAATCTGCTCCAACTGCCAACTGTGAGCTCAGATCTGGAAACCCCTCCACAAAAATGAAGCTATTATGAATGGATACCCTCTACAACTGATCTCACTACAATCTGATGGCTAGAAGTCTCTCAACTGCTGATGCGCCCCAATCTGGCAATGTGCCCTCCTCAACAGCAAAACCTCTCCAGTAAATAAGCTAAGGGATAATAGGCAAGCCTCCCTCCATGAAAGCAAGTGCCCTAGCTCAAGTCTCCTCACAAAACTGACCTCATCTCCATCAAGCAAGAAATCCTCTCTCAATGAACAACTCAAGCAATGAAGAATGTGCCCTCCTTCACCCTTTGCGCCCCTCTTTGACATCAATTAGGAAACCTAAAGTATGAAGGGTTGAGATCATTTCATCTCCCATCTAATCAATGGTTGAGATCTTCCCATTCATATCTAAGTCACAAACCCACTTTGGTTTAAGTTTCCTAAGTCAAATTTATGTCTCCAATTCACCCCTTTGTGAATTAATAGTCACTTTAGGCCAAAAGTGACAAAATTTCACTTTATCCAAAGTCAAAGTGAAATTAGACAAAAGTACAAGGTACAAAGTGTAATGTCCTTCCCTCATGTTCTAAGGAGGTCACAAGCACATGGGGAACACCTCCCAAGGTACAAAACTCAACACTCCCTCTTATCGAGGAAGGTGTTCCTCACCAAGACCATCTTGTTTCTGAAATAGACATGCTTGCCTTGTGGTAAGGCCTTGGTGAGAATATTTTCTACCTGGTCATCTGTAGATATATACTGCAATTGAACTGCCCCTCTCTGAACCCAATCATGAATGAAGTGATACCTTATCTCTATATGCTTCGACCGGTCATGAAACACTGGATTCTCGGAGAGTTTTATGCAACTCTGATTATCACAGTGAATGACGGTCGATGACATCTCCTGACCAAATAACCCAACCAACATCTTATGAAGCCAAATGGCCTCGCAACTGGCCTGACTGGCCACCATATAATCTGCCTTGTCCGAACTCAAAGCAAATGACTTATGCTTCCGGCTGAACCAGGAAACAAGTCCTGACCCCGAACTGAAGCAGCACCATGAGGTGCCTTTCCTGTCAGCAGCACATCCTACCCAGTCTGAATCTATATAGCCAACCAAACTAACTCCATCTCCTCGGACATAATCTAGGCCATAGTCCACTATCCCAGCAACATATCTCAAGATGTGTTTTTCCCCAACCATGTGAACACTCCTCGGCTCAATCATGTACTGACTGAGTGTGTTCACGACAAAACATATATCTTCTCTGGTGTTAACCAGATACATCAGTGAACCGATCAACTGCCTGTATACTGTGGCATCCACCAAATGGATATCTAAAGCACTAAGCTTCTTCCAATTGGTGATCATAGGTGTAGACATGGGTTTGCAGTCCTCCATCTAAAACCTGCTCAAAATATCTGCTGCATACTTCCCCTGCCTGAGAAATATGTGACCCTCCTCCTGCCATACCTCCATACCCAGAAAGTAGTGCATCAATCCGATATCACTCATCTCAAACTCTGATGCAAGTCCCTGCTTGCACTCAGCTATGAAATCCTTGGCTCCAGTAATGAATAGATCATCCACATACAAAATGAGAATGAGTGTGTCCTCACCCCTAATGATGAAATAGAGGTTTGGATCAACATCGCTCTTCTCGAAGCCCATATGAAGCAAATAAGTATCAATCCATGAATAGCAAGGTCAGGGATCTTGCTTCAATCCATATAGTGCCTTCCTCAAAAGACACACGTGAGTCTCCCTGTCACCCACCTCAAAACCCTCTGGTTGCTCTATGTACACCTCCTCCTCAATATTGCCATTCAGAAATGCGGTTTTCACCTCCATCTGGTGAATGCGCCAACCCATCTTTGTTACTATGGCAATGATAGTCCTAATAGAAGTGTATCTCGCAACTGGTGCAAAAGTCTCGTCATAGTTGAATCCCTCAATCTGTGAGAAGCCTCGTGCCACAAAACGGGCCTTGTGTTTCTCCACACTGCCATCTGCAGCAATCTTGGTCTTGTACAACCATCTGGAAGTCACAACTGACTTCTCCACTGGCCTCAAAACCACATCCCATACATCATTGCACACAATGGAGTCATACTCCTCAACCATGGCTTCTCTCCAGAGTCAATGGTCCACTGCCTACACAAAAGTCAGTGGCTCAGTATCCTTGATACTCGTCACAAGTGCTAAGTATGCTCCAAATATGACTAGTGGCCTGCTCTCTCTGATCTGGCTCTTGGGCTCCCCTACATTCTCCTTGGCCTCCTTCAGGGTCTCCTGAAACCATATAGGTCTCCTCTTCCCTGAAGTGATCAATGGAGAAGTAAGGTCACTCTACCCAAGAGTGACTGCCACCGGACTTGTCTCAACACTCTCAGATCCTGAAGTCTGTGCTCCCTCTGAAGTCTATGCCCCATCTAATTGAAACTGATCTAACTATGACCCTGAAGCTATGCATGGTGACCCTGTCACCCCTGATACTAGTGTACTTGAAATCTAAGGTTGTGCTCCCTCTAATATTGCAACTGGCAACTCTGCATCATCCTCAACTCTAACTCTCGACTCAAGAGATCTCGCAAAAGCCCTATCCTCCTCAAATCTGACATATTTTCTCACCTCCACTCTCCTAAGGGGAAGAATGTAGATGCAATAGGCCTTCGACACCTCTGAGTATCAAACTAGAATCCCCTGCTAGGCTGTGGGGTCTAGATTTGTCCTCCTCTCCGAGGGGACATGAGAGAAAGTCGAGCACCCAAATATTCTAATGTGCTTGACATCGGGCCTCCTATCAGTGAAGGCCTCCTCAGGAGTCATCTTCCCCAAAATCCTATGGGGGCTCCTGTTCTGCAGGTAAACTACAGTAGCACATGCCTCTGCCCACAAATACAAAGCCAAACTCTAATCATGCAACATAGATCTCGCTGCACCGGTAATGACTCGGTTCTTCCTCTTGAAAACCCCATTCTACTGGGGGTTGTAAGGTATGGTCATCTGCCTCATGATGCCATGATGTGCACAAAAGTCTACAAGTTGTCTCGAGGAATACTCTCCCCCGTTATCCGACCGTAAGACTTTGATCCTATTTTCCGATTGGTTCTCCACAAGAGCTCTAAACTCTTGGAACCGTGTGAAGACCTCACTCTTGGCCTTTAGGAAATAGATCCAAGTCTTCCTCGAGTAGTCATCAATAAATGTGAGATAATACTCACAACCACTCAAGGACCTCCGAGTCATGGACCCACACACATCCGTGTGTACTAAATCCAGTATCCCAGCTTACCTGTTGTCACTACTGGGGAACGAGGCCTTGGAAAACTTGTCAAGCGCACACCCCTTGCAAACATCCTGATGCTCTATGATGATCTGTGGCACTCAGGTCACAACCTCTCTCAATCCTCCAAGAGCCCCATGATGTAGGTGGGCCATCCTGCGATGCCATAACTCACATAATTGTTTGTTGTTGTCGCTACTCGTCGACAATGCACATAGAGGCTGAAATAGTAATTTGTACAGTTTTCCATCTCTCACTCCAATCACCTATCCTGAGTCTAGTGAATACCCCCGAGGATGAATTAGTACCTCGGTGCCTCTGAATGTCACCTCAAGACCTCTATCCTGGAGGGTGGAAACTGAAATCAATTTCTTCTTCATCCCAGGGACGAAAAGAACATCAGTAAATGATATAGGTGGCAAGCTATCTCTCTGAAAGGTAACTGTGCCAATCCCAACAACTCTGACCACTCTGTCATCTCCAAGAGAAATCTCTATCCTTACCTCAGGGTCTCTAAGATCAGAAAAGTGCTCTCGAACTCTAGTCATATGGCTCGATTTACCGCTATCAATATAACAGATACATGGTGATGTCTCAACTGACGTACAACATATGTGAAAGGCACACTCTCTTTGAAACTATGTCTGAAAGTCTGCCTCCTCTATTGTAGTTGTTGTACCACCCTTCTTCTTCTTCTTCCTGTTCAGACACTATCCATCATAGTGTCTGAACTTCTTACAAACAAAGCACTTCACTTTGCTCATATCTCTCTTCTAACCACTTCCCTAACCACTGTTTCTCTCTCCTCCTCCACTCCCCTATGGTGGGGCCCCAAACTTGGGACCCTGCCGACCCCCACGGCCGGCCTTCTTCTTTCTCTTTGTCCAAAGAGAAAGATCCTCCTCACCCTGACCAATCTGCTGTTGTTGTTTCCACTGTCCAGAAGCCTCGGCTGCTAGCCGAATCTCCTCCTGGGAAAATTCATCCCACATCCTCTCCCATGTAGGCATGACCTCCCTGGAAACTATGCCATGTACAAATGGACCCCACAGTTTGGTGAAGCGATTCATAGCTTGCCTCACCAAAGAGTTAGGGTCAACAACCTTGCAGACGGCTCCAAGATCATCTTTGATCTGAGTGAAGCGACCAAGGAATGAAGTTATCGACTCATCCTTGAGCATGTGAATGCCCCTGAGTTGTTCATGAAGAACCATCTTCTGGTTCTCATTGGAGCTCTCATACAACTTGCATAGATATGCCCACATCTCGTATGCACAAGCCTTCCCTGTCAAATGGGGTATGATATGGTCACGAACTGCATCACAAATGGTCCTCTTCGCCTTGTTCTTCTTCTTCCTAAAATCTGCCACCAAGACGGGAGCAGTGACAGGAATAGGGGGAATATCTGCCTCGACTATATCCCATAGCTCAAGGTCCTCTAAGACGAAGACCATCCTCGCCTTCCAAGGCGACCAATTTCTAGCCGCTGCTAGCTTGTCCTCAACTCACATCTGAGATGTTGACATCTCTGCCAAATTGAAAACCCCAACTGATGCTCACACTGCCAAGGAAAAAACTGTCTCAATCATGTCAACACAGGTGTGAAAAGAGACAAGTGTGATCTGACCTCACTCCTAACAAAATAGGTGTGAAAATAGGTCAAGTCAAATCAGCCTCACTCCTACTGCTTAGGTGTGAAAAGAGACTGATGACTAGTGTCCAAATTGCCCAACAATCCTCTGAAAAACTCTACTCTCTAACAACCACTGAATGAGTCAATGGCTATCCTCAAAAATATGCCAGAAAGAAGTGTATGACAGCCACTCAAAATGTTGTCCCAATTGTCCAAAACTTCATCCACCGAAGATCTGATACCATGTGAAAAATCCAGGTCCTATCAGCTTGCCTTCTTGGTCTATCTTTGACCAAAGAAAGGATCTAAGTTTCAACTGTCAAGTAATATATTTTCTGTTGTTTTATAACAGCCAACAGTCCAAAAGTATCTTTCTGATTTGTCACGGTTATGTTCTCAATTTTGGGTGCTCTAGCATGTCGTTTTTGTCACCATAAATTAGTACATGCATCTCAAAATAAACATAACACACTTGAAAATCGTTTACTACTGAAAATGAACAGATCTAAGAAACTAATACATGCATTTGTAGACATAGGTATTTTTGGTCAACATGACCCTGGATAACCCCCCCACCCCCCCCGGGGAAAAAAAGTTTGGAATATGTATGTATATATGAGGAAAGCAGAAGAAGGGTTACAGTAAACACAATATATGAAAGAACCTGATACAATATCAACTCCAACTGAGATGATATACAAGCTCAAAATCAACAGATGCACCCCATAATGGTGTGCCCCTCATGCAAATTGCCAGAACCACTAAATCTACTCCAACTTCCAGCTGTGAGCTCAGATATGGAAACCCCTCCACAACAATGAAGCTATGTTGAATGGCTACCCTCTACAATGGATCTCACTGCAATCTGATGGCTAGAAGTCTCTCAACTACTGATGCACCCCAATCTGGCAATGCGCCCTCCTCAACAACAAAACCTTTCCAGTAAATAAGCTAAGGGATATGAGGCAAGCCTCCCTCCATGAAAGCAAGCACCCTAGCTCAAGTCTCCTCACAAAACTAACCTCATATCCATCAAGCAAGAACTCCTCTCTCAATGAACAACTTAAGCAATGAAGAATGCACCCTCCTTCACCCTTTGCGCCCCTCTTTGACATCAATTAGGAAACCTAAAGTATGAAGGTTGAGATCATCTCATCTCCCATCTAATCGATGGTTGAGTTCTCTGCATTCATATCTAAGTCACAAACCCACTTTGGGTTAAGTTTCCTAAGTCAACTTTATGTCTCCAATTCACCCCTTTGTGAATTAATAGTCACTTTAGGCCAAAAGTGACCAAATTTCACTTTATCCAAAGTCAAAGTGAAATTAGACAAAAGTACAAGGTACAAAGTGTAATGTCCTTCCCTCATGTGCTAAGGAGGTCACAAGCACATGGGGAACACCTCCCAAGCTACAAAACTCAACTGATAGGGCTAAAATTAATCACGCTTAATCACTTAGCTCAATCCTAGGTCTGCAACACCTGCAATTTGAATTTTACACTTGTAAGCAACTAATCTCATTGTCTTTCAATTCATATGCAAGTTATCTTTTATGTATTGTAGAATTATTGCTTAAGTGGTTATATCTTGTCATCTGGAACACACTTTACATTTTCAAGCTTTTTCATCTATCTCGTGTTCTTGATTTGTGGTGTGATCCTTCAAGAAGTGCTCATCCACCTGAAGGCATTCTCTTGATTGGGTCTTGAGTGCTTTGCATCTCTTGGCCATTGAAAAGCAGTCCAAAGGAATTCTATCTGTTGTGAGCATGCTTGGCTTGATGTGTTGATTATCTCTCGTCTTTGAATATCTTATTTCCTACATATTTCAAGCAATTGTTAGTATATTGTATATCTTGTATCTAGTTTAGCTTGTAAATCTCATATATTTCTTTGTATCTAAGTTGTATCTATCTTGTTGTAATACTTTGTAACTTGTAATTAATATTCCCTTAATCTAGTTGACCCCATTGCCCAATCTTAGTCACTAGTCTTAGTTGTCCTAGGAAAAGGTCTAACTCTCATACTTAGATAGTTGCATCTTGCATTTGCTAATTAACATCATAGGCTAGATTCCCCCTAACCTTTTAACCAATTAAGACCAACTCCTAGAACATTAAACTCTTAATCTCATATAGTAACTAGGGTCTACCCCCCTTGGCTTACCTAGGAGTTAGCCTAGACGGAAGAGGTTCAAGTCAAAGTGACAGTGTGGACTTTGAACCTAGGCATTGTGCCTCCGAGGACACACTAAGTGAGCAGGACTTGGATTTCATTTGCAAGTGTGTATAAGGAAGGAAATATCTTTGGCACTGTTTCCAGGGATAAGTCATTTATCCTTGGTCAAAAGGACTTAACTTATTCTTTTAGAACTAAACAATAAAAACCTTTAGTCCCTAAAAATTCTTTTGAACTTGCATTGGTTGATTTGTGTGATTCCTTTCTGTGATGTCCCATTCCCAAGAGTAGGCCAGCAGGGAGTGACTTAGAAGTCTATATGTTCCCGTAGACTATAGTCAGGCACAAACAGGGAACAAGATGGAGAAATAAGGAGGAATTGATGGCTAAACGATGAATTAAGCCAAAATACTTAGGAAAAGTCACTTAAGCCTAAGTCAACGAAGAATTAGAATGAAAAGGTGTTAAAGGGGGAATTAATTGAATAATTAATCGCTTTAGGAGGAAAAGCGCCTAGCTTAAGTGAGGTCAATGGTGAATTATATTGGGAAAGGTATAAAGGGTGGAATTTGACCTAATTCCTGATTATGCATTGCTATGATTTGATGTTGAGAGTTCCCAGAGAAGGAGGAGAGCCGACCTTACTGTTTTGTGGATTTCTAGAGGAAATCACCACTATTGATCGGTTTCGGTGTTGAGAGACACACCCTTGCCCATCGAAGATACAATCTAGGTATTTCACCGTACTTTTCAGGAGTATCCATTGCAGAGGACGTAGCTCAACCAGTGAGGGCGCAAGTCAGTTTGAGGGTTTGGAGAGCTGCACGAGATCCGTATCCAGATTGCAGTTTCCTTCCAACCCATTTGAGATCCAGCTAGGGCGCTTCTATTGAGCCATATATCATTAGATTTTGACGATGGAATATTGCATATTGACTCATTCATCCATTTAGGGCGCAACTCTTCCAAACAGACATTTGGTGTTGCATGCAGAGTTTCAGAGAAGATCCAGACAAATCCTTCCGACCCATTTCCTTATTTGGCGAGATGATCGTTTTGATCCATATAGCAGTAGATTATGTTGGTTGAATCCTTTTGGGCGCATCCAGTGTCCTAGGAGGGGCACAAACCCCCCAGGGGTCTAGATATAGTGCCTCAGGGGTCAGATCCGAGATCCGACAAACATCCATTTCACTCTAGAGACTAGGGCGCTTCTATTAGAGTAGTTTCGAGCACATTTCGACGGTCAATTCTTCTGGACGAGTTTTCCAGCTGGTAGTGATTACCGTATTTCTCCAGAATCGCATATTTTGTCGATCTATCCATGCATGCATCAGATCTGCTATCATCTTCTGATCAGGGGCATTTTTTATGTTATTCAATTGTATTCCAGTACTGATCCATGAGATCTAACTGACGTTTAGATTCTATATTTCCAGTAGGCTATTGTATTTCCATGCTTGAATTGTTATTATACATGATATAGGGAAGTTGGTGTTCTCTACTTTTGCATGCATCCTTTATATGTTGTTAAACCTTAAATATGCAACATGCACATGTAATAACCAACATGTACATGCAATAACCAACATTCACTCGCAATAACCAAAGAATATCTCAAACACACGACTAAAATGCATCCAAAAACCCCCAGTGTATTAGATCTGTGAGACAGAGCATTAGAACAGTAGCAAATATCTTGATCAGCGGGATTAGGGATATTTCAGTGGTATCAGAGCTTTAGTCCTGCCAGGTTGTGACTAAAGACAATGAATACAACAGAAGAACCAGATGACCGTGAGCACGTAGGTGACGAATATGTCACTTACAATAGGGGAAGAGGAAGAAGGGACAGGCCTAACTTTCCTCCCTTCCCTCCCAGTTTAGAGGAAGAGGAAGAGGCGCACAGAGAATCAGAGAGAAGAGCAGAGCATGAGGCCGAGTGCGAAGCAGAGAGGAGGCTGGGTGACATATATGAGTGACCAGAGGGCAGTGGTAAGACCCCTGTGGATCCAGATGTAGCCTTCATGCAGGTTATCAGTGATATGCTAGCTAGCCAGCAGACCATGTCTCAGTCTTTGGCTCAGGTAGCGGATAGACTGGCTATGGTAGACATTCCAGGCACACAAGGCCCACATGCAGCACATGGGAACTCAGGGGCAAGCAGTAGACCCCAGTGACCCACTCGCACATATACCTCTACGATTAGGATTCCACATCCGTTGTTTCCCAGTTTCCAGAGGGCATCCCCGATAGCAACTCAGATACCAATAGCATAGAGACCGCCCACACATGCAAAGGACATTGCAGAGTATCAGAGAGAGTATGCGGCCTTGGGCCATGACTTTCATCAGGATATGACCTTAGTCGAGTATTGTGGACTCAAATTCAGGAACTGTCCTAGAGAGCCATAGAGGGGAGGGCAGCAGTAGCAAGGGCATAACATTGACTTCATCCAAAAAGTTGGTAAACTCACCATACCTTCTTTTTATGGATCGTCCAAATGCACTGCTAGAGCTTGGGTACAGAAACTAGATACCTACTACAAGATCAACCAGATGACCGAGGCAGAGGCCATCAGTTTCACCACCCTACACTTGGAGGGTGAGGCACACGAGTGGTGGTATCACAAATTGGTGACATTGGGTCACAATCGCATCACCTCCTATAGAGAGTTCATAGAGAGACTCATGGATAGATTTGATAGGAGGGATCTAGAGATCCACTTCAAATATTTAGCCCAGTTGAGACAAACTGCCACAACAAAGGCATTCATCTCAGAGTTTCAGAGAGTAGCAATGGAAGTGACAAAAATATATGAGCCTCGATTGGTCATGATATTCACAGAAGGGCTCAAAGAACCCTTGAGAGGTTGGGTGAAGGCCTATCGGCCTCATACCTTGCAGGATGCCATCCGACGCACTAGAGATTTGGCGGATTCGGTGCCAAAAACTAAACCTTTCACTAAACCCTTTGTACCATAGAGAGACAAGGATCAGAAGAATCTTCTAAGGGAATGGAAGGGCAAGCCCAAGTTGGATGATGATACACGACGGGAGTTGATGAGGAAGAAGTTTTTCTTCTCCTGCAGAAACCCTTGGGTCCCCGGGCATAGATGCATGGGGAAGGGACAGATCCACTATATTGAAGTGGAATTAGGCAGTGAGGAGGAGGATGAGGATATTCAGGCACTGATAGACAATGATTCAAAGACTGAGACCACTCATGAGCTAGAGCAGAAGCCGAAGAAACCTCAGATACTGACAAGGGAACAGCCCCAGGAGGAGGCAAAACCTCGTAGAGAGGTGAAAGGGGGAACCATAGCCACCCTTTCAGGAATACCCAGGTACAACACTCTCAGGCTCAAGGGCCTTGTACAAGGGCAATGCATGACAACTTTAGTTGATGGTGGGGCCACCCACAACTTCATAGATGCATCCT
>ML798715.1:184424-198228 GCA_009831015.1 Picea engelmannii | reverse complement strand
AGGAGGGGGTTACACACAGAGGAGTTTGAGGGATTCCATGTGGCAGTGGCTGATGGATACACGATGACATGCTTGGACATGATCCCTGACCTAGAGGTCAAACTAGGCAACTACACCCTGACTGACACATTCTATGTAGTTGATCAATCAGATACGGATGTCGTGTTGGGAGTACAGTGGTTATATTCATTGGGGGAGATTGGGTTCAACTATCAGATGTTGACCATTAGCTTCAGAGACGCTAGTGGATCGAGAGTTGTGCTGAGAGGCATGTCTATAGGGGCGCCTCGAGCAGTATCGGCAAAGAGGATGGAGAAGATTTTTCGTCATGGTGATGTGGCTTACGCAGCAGAGTGTTGGATCACCATGAAAAAAGACTCAGAGGGTAGGGAGCAGTACCATCCACAGATCAGAGAACTTCTAGGACGTTATGAGCCAGTATTTGGGCTGATACCACCAGGGAGACCGCCAGACATGGGTTTTGAGCACATTATTGAGTTAGAGGCAAGGGCTACACCGGTGATTACAGCACCCTATAGACACCCCAAGAAATTTAAGGACGAAATTGAGAAAGCAATCAAAGAATTGCTCGCTATGGGGCATATCAGGCCCAACAGTAGTCCTTTTTCATCTTCAGTAGTACTGGTACTGAAGAAGGATGGCATAGTATGGATGCGTATCAATTACAGAGCGCTCAACAAGAAAACGATCAAGAATCGTTACCCCATTCCATGCATAGATGAGCTGATGGATGAGTTACATGGGGCAGTCTTCTTCACTAAGATTGATCTATGTTCAGGATACCATCAGATCGACATCAGGGAGAAAGACATTGAGAAGACAACGTTCCGATGCCGTTTCGGACATTTTGAGTTCTTGGTCATGCCGTTTGGACTGACCAACGCACCAACCACTTTCCAGTCTTGCATGAACCATATCTTTAGAGGACAGTTGAGGAAGTAGCTTCTGGTATTCTTCGACGATATATTGATCTATAGCAAGACATGGGATGAGCATTTAGCACACTTGGGGAAGGTCTTGGATATTATGAAGGCACGGTCTTTATATGCCAAGGAATCCAAATGTGAATTTGGCATGAGGGAACTATTGTACTTAGGGAATATCATCAGTGGGCAGGGAGTATAGGTTCACCAGGAAAAGATCAGAGCCATTGTGGATTGGCCAATGCCCAAGAATCTCATGGAGATGAGAGGATTCTTTGGGTTATGCAGTTACTACAGGCGGTTTGTCAAGGGTTTTTCACAGTTGGGAGCACCACTCACAGACTTGACAAAGAAGGGTTCTTTTCAGTGGATAGAGGAATCACAGTAGACATTCAACAAAATGAAGGAGGTTATGAGCACATGCCCTGTTCTATCCCTTCCAGACTTTTCTCAGCCATTTGTGCGATGCATCAGGGGTGGGGATTGGATAAGTCTTGATGCAGGGGGGGCACCCCATTGTGTTTGAGAGCAGGAAGCTCGACGAGTCAGAGAGACTCTATCCTATGTACGACAAGGAGATGCTAGCGATCATGCATGCTTTAACCAAATTCAGGCAGTATCTGGTTAGCAGCAGGTTTGTAGTGAAGACTGATCATAACAGTCTCAAGTATTTCCTTGACCAGAAAGACCTCAGTGAGAGGTAGCAGAAGTGGGTCTCAAATATCCAAGCCTTTGACTTTGATATTGAATATGTCAAGGGAAAAAGGAATATCGTGGCGGATGCCTTGTCCAGGAGGCCAACAAGATGTTCGATGATGGACATTTGTACAGATTGGAAAGCTCATTTGTTGGTGGAATACTCCAAAAAAAAAAAATCTTGTGAGGTGATGGACGGACAAGTGATTGATGATAGATACAAGGTTCTTGATGATGTCATTTTCTACAAGAACCGGATCTACTTGGTTCTAGAATCCACCCTGAAGGGGAAGATTCTGAAGGTGTGTCATGATTCACCAACAGCAGGGCATCAGGGGTACTTCAAAACTTATAGGCAGATCAGGGAGAGATTCTCATGGAAGGGTCTCAAGGATGAGGTGCTGAAACACATACGAGAGTGCACGACTTGTCAACAGAACAAGTCCGAGCAGACACATCCCGCAGGGATACTACAACCTCTACCCATTCCAGAGCAGAAATGGGAGAGCATTTCCATGGATTTCATTACAGGCCTCCCTAGAGTGCAGGGAAAGGACTATATATTTGTGGTGGTTGACAGACTGACCAAATTCGCACATTTCTTCACCATACCCACAGCCTATAAAGCCATACAGGTAGCAGAGTTGTTTTTCAGGGAGGTATTCTGGTTGCACGGGTTACCCAGGCAGATAGTCAGTGATAGGGATGGGCACTTCATCAGCACATTTTGGTAGGAGCTTTTCAGATTGACAGGCATAGAGCTAGCCACAAGAACCATCTACCACCCACAGACAGATGGGAAGACAGAGATCATCAACAAATGGGTGGAAGCGTATCTGAGGAACTATGTGGGGGGGTAGAAACACACTTGGGTGAGATGGTTACATATGGGTGAGTATTGCTACAACGCAACTTACCATATGTCTATTAGGATGTCATCGTTCAGGGCATTGTATGGATACAAGGCACCCTCCTTTATAGAGACTGTGTTTGGGGACAGTAGGGTCCCAGGGGCCAAGGATTGGGTGGAGGAGAGTCAAAGGATTCTTCAATCAGTAAAGGAGAACTTGCAGTCAGCTCAGAATCAACAGAAGATATATGCAGACCAACAAAGAGTTGAGCGCAGTTTTGAGGTAGGGGATTTGGTTTTCCTGCGATTACATCCATACCGACAATCCTCCTTGAGGAGGAGCGGAGCAGAGAAACTGAAGTTGAAGTTCTGCGGGCCTTACAGAGTCATCAGGAGGATAGGCAAGGTGGCATATGAGCTAGAGCTACCAGAAGGTAGAAAGATTCATAACGTCTTTCACGTATCTTGCCTTAAAAAGGCTGTGGGACAACAAGTTAGCATTTTAGAGGAGTTTCCACCCTTGGATGAGGAGGGTCAGTTAGAACTAGTGCCAGAGGAGGTACTAGAGAAGAGAGAGCGCAGATTGAGGAGCAGGATCATCAGAGAGTGCTTGGTTAGATGGAGGGGTCTTCCAATGGAGGATGCCACATGGGAGGGAGAGCATATCTTGCAGCACCCAGGATTGATGTTGCTTGAGGACAAGCAATCTCGAGAAGGGAGGACTGTGATGTCCCGTTCCCAAGAGTAGGCCAGCAGAGAGTGACCTAGTAGTCTATATGTTCCCATAGACTATATTCAGGCACAAACAGGGAACAAGATGGAGAAATAAGGAGGAATTGATGGCTAAACGATGAATTAATCCAAAATACTTAGGAAAAGTCACTTAAGCCTAAGTCAACGAAGAATTAGAATGAAAAGGTGTTAAAGGGGGACTTAATTGACTAATTAATCACTTTAGGAGGAAAATCACCTATCTTAAGTGAGTTCAATGGTGAATTAGATTGGGAAAGGTATAAAGGGGGGAATTTGACCTAATTCCTGATTATGCATTGTTATGATTTGATATTGAGAGTTCCCAGAGGAGGAGGAGAGTCGACCTTACTGTTTTGTGGATTTCTGGAGGAAACCACCACCATTGATCAGTTTCAGTGTTGAGAGACACACCCTAGCCCATCGAAGATACCATCCGGGTATTTCTCCTTACTTTTCAGGAGTATCCATTGCAGAGGGTGCAGCTCAGCCAGTGAGGGCGCAAGTCAATTTCAGGGTTTGGAGAGCTACACGAGATCTGTATCTAGATTGTAGTTTCCTTCCAACCCATTTGAGATCCAGCTAGGGAAATTATATTGAGCCATCTATCATCAGAGTCTGACGGTGGAATATTGCAGATCGACTCATTCAACCATTTAGGGAACAACTCTTCTGGACAGACATTTGGTGTTGCATGCAGAGTTTCAGAGCAAATCCAGAAAAATCCTTCCGACCCATTTCCTTATTTGACGAGACAAACGTTTTGAGCCATATAGTAGTAGATTTTGTTGGTGGAATCCTTTTGGGTGCATCCAGTGTCCCAGGAGGGGTGGAAACCCCCCAGGGGTCCAGATCCATTGCCTCGGGGGTCAGATCCGAGATCCGACAGACATCCATTTCAGTCTAGAGACTAGGGCACTTCTATTAGAGAAGTTTCGAGCACATTTCGACGGTCGATTCTTCCGGACAAGTTTTCCAGCTGGTAGCGGTTACCATATTTCTCCGGAATCGCATATTTTGCCAATCTATCCATGCATGCATCAGATCTGTTATCATCTTCTGATCACGAGTATTTTTTATGTTATTCAATTGTATTCAAGTACTGATCCATGAGATCTGACTGACGTTTAGATTCTATATTTCCAGTAGGCTATTGTATTTCCATGCTTGAACCGTTATTATACATGATATTGGGCAGTTGATGTTCTCTACTTTTGCATGTATCCTTTATATGTTGTTAAACCTTAAATATGCAACATGCACATGTAATAACCAACATGCACATGCAATAACCAACATGCACTCGTGATAACCAAAGAATATCTCAAACACATGACTAAAACGCATCCAGAAACCCCCAGTGTATCAGATCTGCGAAACAGAGCATTAGAACAGTAGAAAATATCTTGATCAACGGGATCAGGGATATTTCACTTTCCAAGTGGCGACTCCATTGAACAAATCTATCGGGTATTCTACAAGGAGAAATATTTGTGGGTTGCTTGAAATCCTTGGAGAAGAAGCACTCACTGATATCCAATTCTTGTTCCAGCTTAATAATCTAACTTTTGCTTTCCTTCTTGTTTTTACTTTGTGTGATGCTCTTGTTTGTTGATAAACCTGGTCATCTAGTTACTCCACTTTAAATAATAATTTGACAATGTATTCTTGAATAAGGAACTCACGTCTTGTTAGGTTTCATCCTTGAACTTGAAAAAGTTTGTGGATGAACTTAGCATGTTGCCCTTTTCGTCGGATCCTTAGTAATCTTTTGGGTCCTAGATTTTTTCCTTTTCAATGAGCGACCTCACGAAACCTTTTGATTTTTCAGAAATTGTTGGTTATCCTAATGATATACCTGAAGATGTTCTTGACAATGTGCTTAATTTTCAATATGGTGATGATGCTTGTGCTCATGTCAAGGGCTTTGGGCAATTAATTGATGATTGGGACAATTCACCTATTTATGAGGATGCTCTTATGTTATTGTTTTCTTGGACTCTTTTGGTGGATGATGGATATGTTGGTCATTGGTTTCTTATTTATGAGGATAATTCGATCAAGACCACACCAGACTTTCTGCATGACTTTTTGGAAATATTTGGGGATGATCAGGATGAAATTTACAATGAATTAGTTGATGGTTTTATGGGAAAATGGAGGAGGAAGAATCTTCTAGATTTTAAAACAACTAATTCAGACATAGAGGTTGATTCTCCACCAGATCCCATTAAGGAGCTTAAAGACATCATTTTGAACATGCAATATGCCCATACAGAATAGTGTGAATTCATGAATGAACAGTTTATGGCCATAGAAGATCAAATTGAAATTTTGGAAGCTGATTTCACAGAGACTTATGTTGAATATCCGAACCCCCATGAACTTGAGCTTGACAGTGAAAAAGATAACGAAGTTCATAGGGAAATTCCAGATGAGTCCATGGATGAGTCAATCATTTATGTTGAGGAGGTAAAGGAATTTGAGTTTGAAAGTGTTGAATATCTAGATAATTCAAGTCTTCACCCTCCTCCCGTGGAATCAATATTTTTGAAGGAGAACCTTGACAACCTTGAGGAAAAAATTATAATGGTTCCATTGACATGTTCATTTCCAACCTCTCAGCCAAAAGAGGATTTTGTACAGAATAAGGGAAAAATGGAAGGCAACTTCAGTTTATCAATGTCATATCATTATGAGTATTGGTTGGCCTCCCACCTTGGCAGTCATGAGCAACAAAGTATTAAAATTTTACAAATCTTGTCACATTCCAGTGTTTGGTTGAAGGGAAGAAGGAGCATGATCCTTGGATGGTTCTTTCTCATGAAAAATTCCAAGTTAATAAAACTTGCGAAGGGGTCTTTTGTGAGTCATCCTGGACAAGGATGTTTCAGACACTTATGGCTTCATTCCATCCAGTGCATGGATGGTTGTAATGTATCTCTAACTCTCCTCTTGTATTTCAATTTTGTATTATTTCATTTATTATGTGATTATGTACTTAGATGTATTTTTGTATCATAGTTTCATTTTGTAATTATCTATGTAGTACTTTAGTTAATTCATAAATGTAAATGTTGTTTATAGCATTTTATTTTATTCATTCGATATATATGTATGCTTAAGTTGGATATTGGTGAGCACATGTTTGTAGATGTTGGATTCTCGTATGCTCTCTGTCCCATGTGAGAAGATCGAACACACGTCCCTATTATCCCTGATTTCTAGGGATAACTAGGAGATCATGTCTCGAGGCCCACATGTCCTAGACACGGAGTATTGACAGCAGGATTGACTTGAGCATGTCCCTGGAGGGCCCATCTTTCTTCTCTTTCATCAGACTTGTCTTGTCAGCAGCAACAACATCCATCACCTTTGTCTTGGACTTGTATCAGAGAGGACTCTTGCTCCATGAGGTAATTGGTCCAAGTATCATGGTATGTGTCATATTTGATCATTATAACCTTTAGATATATGCATCAAATTCCTTTTATTTATGACAACTGCTTGGATCTTACATTAACCCACTTGACCATGGTTGGGGGGATTGACAAGGTGTCCTAGCAAGCCTATACCCATAGGTTTTGGTTTTCCACCAGGGGGATTTCTGAAAAGCCATCGTCCGCTCCCATCATATCATCATTTTTTCATCTTATCTCCCACTCATCTTTCCCATTCCCCTAGCCTGGGCATTAGGATGATCTGTTTGTGGGGTTGCACCTTATCTCGTGGGAAGAAGGGGCTAAAGGCTCAAAAGGTAAAAGCAGCTGGTAAAAGATAAAAGCCATAAAAATGAAACCTAGAGATGCCTCACCCAGGGATCCCTGAGAAGGCAATAAAAAGCCTCTCAGTGAGCAACAAGAGGGACCCTAAGAAAAATAAAAAAACAAGACCTAGCCAAGAGGATAGGGGATCTCATCATGAGCTAGCCTATTATGTTCATGGGTACCTAGTAGTATGACATTGCCATTATCTGGTTACCACGCCAGGGCAGTGACCTTTGGTTGCGTGGCCAAGGGAAGGGGGTCTCATCACGAGCCAACCTTATCATCTCTGTGAAAGTATTTGTGGGTAACATTGTTAGCTTTGGTCACCACGCCAAGGCAGTGTCCTCTAGTTAGACCTTGAAATAAAATAAATAAGAAAAAACAATAAAGAAAAGAAAGAATAAAGGCAATAAAGGGCTTGGAAAGAATTGCATCTGTGACAAGTACAGCTCGCCTTCTACAAAGGCACCCACAGGTAATATTGTACATCCCTGTCTTTCACTCTACCCATGTGTCTGGACATCCCTTGACCACATCACCTCGTGTTACATGGCTTGGATGATATCCTCTGGAGACTTTCCTTTTCTTATGAATGTTTGCCCAATAGGGTATTTTGTCTTTTCCTTCGGCTTTGTATAGTAGGTGATTGTAATATCTTTGAGCTATTGAATGATATATCAGGGGTTTTATGCATGTATTTGATAAAATTAATGATGAAATGTGATTAACATTTCTATGACCTTGTGACAAATGAGCCCATGGAGGGCGAATTTTTTGATGTGCGGGACCATGCCCGACAGACAGGTACCAGTTGGACCGGTACACATGGGGAGATGATTAGCTCAGACCTCCATGGGGCTGAAGAGCCCATCAGATGGTTGTTGGGACCCCATCAGGGGCAGAGACAGGACAGTGATTGGTCGAGCCTTTGCACATGAGAAGAAGAAGGACGTTCCACCCAGGACACTTTGGCTGAGCCCAACCCAGGGGGTTGACCCACTTCAGATGGAACATTTTCCTTTTGATGACCAGAACGTCACCCAGGAGGTATTGATGTCTCCTTGAGCATGTAGCAGTTTGACAGGACGACTGGCATGTGTGGCAGCTTGGAGGATTCCAGGAAGGGATAATGTTTGACTTCTGGATGTTGGACTAGCCCCAAAAGGGCCTAACGTCTCCCTCAAAGGGGCTTGACGTCTCACTTTTTTCTCATTTATGTCTTTTACTTAGTAGTTAATGTAAAAACAATATGATTTTGGTTTGTAGCCTTGTCGACTATTTTTAATGACCTAATTTTAATTAAAGGTCACGATACACTATATATTAAGGATGTTTTTCCCTCATTTGAACATAACACAGAACTCACTCTCTTGAGAGGTCTGATTTTTATGCCCTACTTGGGTATTTGGTCTTTTAAAGTGAGGCGCACTTATTGATGGAAGGATTTTCTTGGCATGTTTGGAATTTCTCTTGAAGGAAGGTTTACAACTAGGGTTTGCATATGCTTTTCATCATGATATGTAAGTGTTTTTCTTGCAAAACTTCTTAATTGAATGGTTGTAGGTTTATAATTCTTCCATTTACTTATAAATTTGTTGATTTTAAAACCCTAGGTGACAAGCACACAAGTAGGTCCTTGTCTCATGTCCCCTTAGAGAGAAATTTTTAGCCATTGAAGAAGGAAGAAAGAGCCTATCCTTTGCTACACTCTTCTCACTTCTTCCCTTGAGCTAGCTTTGATTTTTAAAGGTTAAAAGGAGGGTGACGTCCCAGGCCTAGGTTATCTACACCTAGGGTCGTCCATCTTCTAGGGTTTTAGTGATAGAGCCTTGCCATTGCAACACTCTCCCTCACCTGATCCTCTTGTTTTAGCTCTTCTCAATTGCTAACTATTTTGCCAAGTTTGACCTAAGGAAGGAGGAAAGAGCACTAGACCTTGCTTAAGCAACACCGGAGTGAGCCTCTTTCCCCTAGGGTTTTGATTCTAGAGCCCTGCTATTGCAACACTCTAGAACCCTTCCCTCTTGTCCTTAGCCTTCATCCCTTCAACTTTGCGTCCTCTCCTTATTTGACTCCATATACCCTTAGGCACTGATCTTAGACACACAACATTGAAGTGATAGTGCTCAAACCAACTCTCAAAACTTTAAATTTTAGAACCCTAACTAACTAAGCTAACCCTAACTAGGTTGACGTCACACTTGGTAATTCCATCTTGATGTACCAAACTTTGATAATAAGCAATTAGATGATGATTGAAAGCATTTATTGAGTAAATAATTGATTAGATACATTGTTAATTCCATCATCTCAATAGTTATTGATGAATTGATACTTCTACATTGCTATATTGACAAAACATTGATCTCATTAATATCTGTTGTTTCATTTCTTATATAAAATTGTCATATAGTCACATGAAGTACTAACCCACTGAATTATAGCCTGCATATATTATTTTCTATTGTCTTGTTCCGAGCAGGTGTTCTCATCTGGGCATACACTTCATTTATTGGTTGATTAGCCAGACTTTCTGACCTTCGTGGTAATCTGTGAGAAGGAAATTTTTCCTTGTCCTTTATACTTCAGCCTCTTGAAAACCCCAGATTACTGGGGACGTCTCCCTGGGTTAACCTCCCTAAATAGAAAGAACCTCCCCATCGAGGTGACAATGGGTGGGGAAGGTTCCTGTTATGCCAGTTTGGCCTCTATCCTTTAGCCTTTTGACCTTGCTACAAACTGTACGATATTAGTCCCCATGTGGAGAAATAAATTGACCACCTCTTCAACTATGGGTTCAACTCCATGTAGCATGAATATATGCATCAACAAATGAAAACATGTCGAAGACTTTTTGGTTCTATAGGGCAATTTTTTGCTCCAACACACAGTTTTGTAAGCGGGATTTTTGCACCCCTACGCGGGTTTATAGTGTAATAGGTCTACATGGATCATGGTTAGGTCAGTTTCCTTAGGGTTTCTTCATTAAGAGAGTTCCTTTCACTAATTTTTTTTTATCCTCAGGAAGTTAATGTGGCCTAACCGGTCGGGTTAATCTCCCTTGAGTTTTTCACTCCCACTAGCAATAAATCCTCCAAAGTGGTGAACGTCGTTCTAATGAAGTCATTCCTAGGTAGCTAGTGTTTAGGGATGTTGTAAATGACCACGTAAGACAGCACGCAAAATTTCACGGAATTTCGTCCAGTATAGCTAGGTTTTTTTTAAGGTTCGGAATTAATTAATTAATTCTGGGTAATTAATGTAAAACTTAGGTCCCAAGATTTTTGATAGGGGTATTTGTACTCAAAATAAAGTTAATGAGACCCCCTAAACCCGTGGGCCAAGTTTCAACTCAGTCGGACAAGTTTTTCTAGTTTTTTTGTCCACTTTGGAGTTTTTTCGGAAAAAGACGATTTTAATTGCCAAACCGAGGACATGGACAAATGTCAATTTTGTAATAACGGACCAAATCAAGTGAAGTAAGTGGCATTAATTATGATAGATACCCCACCTAACCGATCCTAAACCTTTATCAACCCTTTACCCACTCATTCAATTAAATTTTAATTTAATTCCCTTTTGGTTAATACGTCCCCCTTTAAGTACGTCACCCCCTCTCCACGCTTTACTTTGTAAATCATTTTAATTATTTGTTGAGGGCCCCTCCTCATGAGGTGTGCCCTTCCTCTAAGCCTCCACTTCACACTTGGAGTGTGGACTCCACACTCCAATTCAACTCCCCCATGTACCTCACGCTTTTACTCATACCTTACGTACACCTCACGCACTTCCTCTTTAAAGGTGGAAACTTCATGTTTTAATTAGAATTTGCCTTAAACTAAAGCGTGGGTCTTGCCTTTCCACCAATCACTTACCATTTGGGAGTGTGGCCAATACATCCTCCCACACGCTCCTCCTCATCCTCACACATCCCTCACCTTGGCTCACACTTTTCTCCTTTTACCTCACGCCTTTCCCCTTTGAGACTCACGTTTTCCTCTTGTTGAATTGTGTTTTCCCTCATGACTGAGATGGAAACATTGGATTGGGATAAGTAAACATCTCATACTTATATGGAATTTTCCTTGGATGCATGTGTGGGTCTCTTCCTTGGACCAATGCATCCCTCTTTCATGGCCAACTCACCTCTCCACTCTCTCTTATTTCCTTTTCCCCTCACCCTAAAAGCCATTCATTTCATTGGTTCGTTTTTCCTTTGAGTTGTCTTCACCTTTGGATCTTTGACAGGTGTTGAAGATCCAAGAGGGGTCTCTTGGTCCCTCAAGGCTATTTAAGAGACCTCTCACTCCCTCATTTCGGATCATTCTTCACAGTATTGTTATGCTATCGAATTCTCCCATCCCTCTCTCTCTCTCTCATTGCTTTCACATTGCTTCATTGGTCTTGGCTCTTGAAGATCTTGTAGCAGCATTGATGCTACAACCTCTTCCCATTTCGTAAAACAAAAATTGCTTTGGAGGAAACTGTGGCATTCAAGATTAGTCTGGATGTTCCACTTATTGTGAGGTGATATCATTCTGAATTTTTATGTGTTTTGGTCAATAGTTGCTCAAGTAAATTAGTTTACTAGGCTAGGTGAGGCAATAGTGTAGTTGCCCATGTATATATTTTGTGCATGCTTATATAAAAGAAATTATGTTGTATTTTCTATGCATGCAGGATATTATCTATTGTCCCATCTCACTTTTGGTTTAAGTTTTGCAGATCACCTCTATGAAGTTGTTGGGATAGCTTCAAGGATGAATCTACCCTCATCTTCGCTTACACTTCACTAGAATTTTCTGTCCTTCTTCCTCATTCGTTCATGTTCAGTTTTGGGTATATAACATGCTTAGATTGGTCACTTAATCATTACAATTTTCTAGTTTTTGTATGCACGGAATTTTTGCCTGAAAACAGAAATTTCATAACTTTGTTGAGTGTGTTGCAGCTCAAATCAGCAAGCAATAGCTTGTTGATTTTTGCATATTCTCGCTAGGACAAGAGGGCATGCTGCCCAATTTCATGCACAACACACCCTCAAACAACTCCTCTCATTGTGGTAACAGTTTCTCTTCTTTCTCTGCCCTCTAAAATACTCTAAATGCAAGCCCAAAGGAGTTGCACCCAAGTGACTTGCTTTCCATTCCTTCAGTCTTTACTTTGCAAGTTTAGATTAGTTTTCTTTTCTGTCTTTCCTTGCTTAGTTTAGCTAGACTATTAGTGATTTCTACATGCATTCTTAAAGCTAAAATAATCTAGAGTAGATCTCACACTTAACATATGCTAGCTTAGAGCCCGTGGTGGCTTAGATTAGATCTTTATTTTTGGTTGCATGCAAGTTTCAGTTTCTGTAATTTTTATCTTACACATGCGCATGCTAACACCAGTTTCATAAAGGCATAAAGTAACCATCTTTTACAATTATGAAAATTACTTTCGGGTCTTACACTTCATATATGCAATCTCATAATCTAAGAGCAAAATCATTAATTTCGGTTTTGAGTCCCCAAGGCCCTTTCCAGAAATTAAAATTTAACTTGCAATCCATTCGTTTAAAGGCTTCAACCTTCATTTTCAGTCTTCAGTCACAAGTTTCTTCAGTTCTTAAAATTCCCATGCGGTAAATCAACCATTTAAGAACTGGCAATTTCATTGTTAAGAGTTCACACTCGTCTTCAGTACTTTGGAAACTTTATTTGAGCAAGCCACAAGCACTCAAACACACATTGCAACACTTAGCTCATAGGTCTAAAATAAACTAATTAGACTTAATAGCACACCATAACTCACCATCTTCGCCATTTAAAACGGGGTTGGAGGAAGGCAACAAAAGGTGCTAGGCCGGGGATGGTCTCACGATGCACGGCGTCCTTTCTGCAAGTCAACTCATGTACCATGAAGTATTTATCTATGTTCCAGACAGTATTGGTTCTACTTGGGCATTTGATGCCCCAGCACTAAAATTTTGTAAACGAAATTTCCGCACCCCTGCGTGGGTTAATAATGTAATGAGTCTGCATGAGTCATAGTTATATCAGGTACCCTGGGATGTTTTCATTAAGGGAGTTCCTTTCACCGAGGGTTTTTTATCCTCAGGTTGTTAGCCGGGCTCCCGGGCCTGGTTGACTTCCCTTGAGTTTTTCCCTCCTCACATGCAATAATTTCCTCCAAAGTGGTGAACAGCGTCTTAATGGTCTCGTCCTTTGGTAACCTTTGCGTAGGATTGATGTAAATGACCATGCCAGACATTGTAGAAAGTTTCGCGGAATTTCGTCGAGTCTAGATAGGTTTTTTTAATTAATTAAGTCTTTAATGATTTAATTAATTAATTAATTTTTGAGCTAAATGATGTAAAAACTTAGCCTTTGGGATTTTGATAGGGGTATTTGTGCTCAAAAGAAATGGAAAATCACCCCCTACACCCATAGGCCAAGTTTCAGCTCAGTCGGACAAGTTTTGATAGGCGTTTGTCCACTTAGAGTCAGAGTCAGTAAAAAACAACAATTTTAATTGCTCAAGTGACATTAGTCATATGTCAAAATTATTGTAATTTCTGAGTTAGTGAGTTAGTGGTAAGGTGAAAATGAGCAAGTTAGACCCCCCTAACCTACCCAAACCCATCCTAACCACTTCAAACCATAATCTACCCACTTAACTTTCATTTACACCCTTTTTTCCCTTGCCCTAAGGGGAAATTCGACCCCCCTTACCCAAAACCTTCATTTCCTAACTCAAACCTTAATCATTTGCTCTAAAACCTTGTGTGGGCCCCTCATAAGTGAGGTGCGCCCCTT
>ML798715.1:70348-113911 GCA_009831015.1 Picea engelmannii | reverse complement strand
CTTATTACAACAGTGGAAATACGGAAAAAGGGGCCTTTTCAGGGCCTGCTGAATCACTGAATTCTGCATGTATGAGCACTGCTTGCTCATCCTTCGGCGGCTCTTCAGGAAATCCAGCTTGTGCAACCTGGTGGATAACAGGTGGAATCAAGGTGGGAAAAAATTTTCATGCTTAGGTAGAAGCCCCACCTTGGTTTCAACCTGGAAATATCTTAAAAGAATAAAATACATAAATGTGCTTGGAAAAAGGTTGCATTGAAAACAAAAGTGCAACACACCCTCTACAAAGGCACCCATAAATGAGACACTACAATCCCTTGTATGTTGTGAACCCCATGCCCAAAAGTCTTCTTCCCATCCATGACACCTCATCCACATGACTTATAAAGAGTTCCCCTTCGGAAACACCCCTAAACCTGAGGTACGATTCACCCAATAGGTCATTTTGTCAACCCAATAAGTCATTTTGTCAACCCTCCCATACCTAAACTCGGCAAATTGCATAGGGTTATTAAGCATTGGTTTGTTTTGATGAAGTGATTTGGATGTACATGATTAGATGGCTCTTTTATTGACTTGATTTACTTATCATGATGCATTTGACTTGAGATCCTTGGAGGGCATATCCATTTGTCTTTGTGTGACCTAGCTGGTGGAAAGTTTTGGAAGAACAAGCCTAGCTTGGGCTTCCATGGGGCTTGAAGCCCACAGGTTGGATTCCAAGGGCCCACACTCCGAATGATGATGACATGCCTTTGGAGGCCTAGAGGACACCTTCGAGGATCTTTCCCAATCCTTACATGCCAAACAACTTGCTTGAAAAGGGGAAAATGCCACCTTTTGGGGGCTTGACATCACCTAGGGCTAGGGTTTGGTGGTGATGATAGACACTTGGCACATTTTGAAGAAGAGGCCCATGGATCGTGGAAGAAAGGTTTTGGTTGAAGAAGGATTTGGCCATTGGATGCCTAGCATTCCCTTCTCCAACTCAATGACTTGACCAAAAATGCCAAAAGTTTCCCAAAAGAAGGGTGACGTCATGTTTCTAGGGTTTATTTTATGTACAAAGTATGAATTAAATAATATTATTTTTGTAAAGGGGGAAAGATAAGGGTTGTTGACCCCTTATCTTGTGTTTTACCCTAAGTTTTCTAGACAAACTATGTTTAGAGGATTTGTATAAATAGAGATCATCTCTATTTCATTTTTCATATAGCTCTCCCATGGTGAGAAGACTAATGACTTAAATTTTCGCTAGAATTGAGCATTTTTGGTATCTCTCTCCCTTGCAAACGAGTTTTGGTGTTATCTCTTGGTGAGTGGATGAGGCTAAGTGGTGCGCACCACTTGGAAGTTCTTGTTCTTGCTTGTGGATTTTTTTATCTTGGTGAAACTAGGGTTTGATCTTGTAATATTCTTGTTTGGTAAGGAAAATATGCATTCTTCTTGCTTATTTCATGAAATTGTTGGATTAAAAAAATCCCTATGAGGAGTATAATCGCATACACCCTCCATCAAGTTCTTGTGATTTTTATTGCATAGTTTGTAGTTAAGGTAGAATAAGGATGTGAGAAGGTCAAACTGGCATAACTGAACCAATCCCACCCACTGTCACCTCGATGGGAGGGTTCTTTCTATTTAGGGAGGTAAGGCCCAGGGGAGACATCCTCGGTGACCTGGGATCTTGAGAAGGCAAATGATTTAGCAAGTCTAAGTGATAATAATCCCCCTCACAATTCGCCACCTGATCAGAAAGTTCGGCTTATAGCCAATAAAGATAACCGGAAGTAATAACCAATAAGATCACCTGCCCGAGACAAAGCAACAATAAAACCGCATGTGCAAGCTTGCTTGCTGGTTAATACTTTATATAATAAATGACTCTTCTAATAATGAGAAATTGAGCAATAAATATTGACGAAGTCAGAGTTTGTACAATAGAAACGATTACAATATCACTTCTCAATAAATGCTAAAAGAAACTTGGCATTCAATGTAACAAATTAACACTTCATAGTTAATGCCTTAACCAACCATTCAATTTCTTTAAGAGTAACTATAGTTGCACAAAGGGTGTTTATAGCATAAGAAATATGACGACAACAAAATGGAGTTAGCAGGGTTAGTGTATGGCTTAGGGTTAGTAAAGGTTAGGGTTTGTTAAAAAGTATTTGTTTGTTTGAGGTTGTGATCAAGCCACTCAGGAAATAAGGTCTTAGACCAGTGCGTTTCTAGGGTATATGGAGTCAAAAGGAGGACGCAAAAGCTGAAGGATCAAATGATAATGGTAAAGACTAAGGACAAGAGAGTTAGACCTTGAGGTGTTGCTATGGAAAGGCCTCAAGGATGAAACCCTAGGGGAGAGAGGCTCACCTTGGTGTAGGGGAACTAGGCCTCAATTCTCTCTCCTCCTTCCATAGCTTAATGGAAAAACGACTAGCTCAAAAGAATGCATAAAACTAAGACAAGAAGGTTTGCAAGTAACGTGTTGCTATGGCAAGGCTTTACTAGGCAAACCCTAGGGAAAATCGGCTCACCAAGGTGTAGGGGAACTAGGCCTTGATGCGTTTTCTCCTTCTTAGCTCAACAAATAAGAAAAATGGCTAGCATGGAAGAAGAAGAATAGAGTGTTTCTAAGGCAAGGCTCTATCTTACTTCAACAAATAAAAATGGCTTAAAACCTTGGTAGGGACATGAGATAAGGACCTTCAATGTGTGCTTGTCACCTAGGGTTTAAATCAACAAATTATAACCATAAATGCAAGAAAAACAATACTACAACCATTCAATTAAGAAGTTTTGCAGAAATTCACTTACATTTAACCAAGAAATCATATAGAAAACCCTAGTTGTAACACCTTCCACCAAGATAAATGCCAAAAATTCCAATACAAGTCCAAAAATGTATTCCTTCAATAAGTGTGCCTCGCAATTTCAGCCAATAACTCCAAATATAGCGCAAATTTCATACCTCACTAATGAGTGAGTGAAAGATGATGAAAAAATGAAGGTAAAACCCTCAATTTATACAGTACAATGACCTAATTTTACTTTTTAGGTCATTAAAAAGGCCGACAAGGCCAAAATACGAAAATCATATTGTTTTACATTAAATGTCTTAAAATTAAACCCTAATAAAGAAATAGAGAGACATCATCCCCTTTCTTGGGTGACGTTATCCACTTCTATGGCAAATGCAGCCTCTAGGAGTGAAACGTTAGCCCTCCTTGGGCTTCTCCAAGCTGCCACATGTGCCAACACTACCACATCTGCCTCCCAAAATGTCCACACTGTTGTTTGACATCATGGGCATCCTGGGAGACGTCTTGGGCCTTCCAAGGCCAATGTCCCTGTGGAGAGGGCTCAACCCCCCTAGGTACAGGTCTACAAAGCTACCTCTGGTGGTTTCTTTTATTCTTCCCTAATACAAATGCTCTGCCCTGTCTCTGCCCCTTGTTGGGGTCTCAACATCCATCGGGTGGGCTCTTTAGCCCCATGGACGTCCGATATGATCATCTCCCCATGTGTACTTGTCCAACATGGTACCTGTCCGTCGAGCATGATCCTGCACATCAATAGCTACGCTCTCCATGAACTCATAAGTCACAGGGATCATAGCAATGTCAATCACATCTCATCATCAATATTATTAAACATGTGCATAAAACCCCTATTAACCCAGTTAAAATCTCAAAGACATTATACAAGCCTACAATACAAGTCTGGGAAAAGTGATAGGCCATCCTATTGGGCTAGTGTCCACTGGAAAAGGAAAGTTCTCGGAAAATACTAAATCTAAGACATGTAAGTGGGTGATGTGGATAAGGGATTTCCTGACAATGGGTGCAGTGAAAGCAGGGGAATGCAAAGCTTTTACCTGTGGGTGCCTTTGTAGAAGGCGAGTTGCACATGTCCTGGATGCAATTGTTTCCAAGCCCATTCATGCCTTTTATTCTTTATTCTTATTTCTTTTTCTTCAAGAAGCTAATCAGGGGACATTGCCCTGGCGTGGTGACCAGTGGTGACAACGTTACCCACAAGTACTTTCACAGAAAAGAGAAGGTTGGCTCGTGATGAGACCCCCTTTCTCTTGGCCATGCAACCAAGAGTCACTACCCTAGTGTGGTAACCAACTGCTAGCAGTGTAATACTTCTAGGTACCTATGGACCTAATAGGTTGGCTCGTGATGAGACCCCCTATCCTCTGACTAAGTCTTGTTTTATTATTTTTATGGGTCCCCCTTGTTTCTTCCTGAGAAGCCCTTTACTGCTTTCTTGGGGATCCTTGGGCGAAGTATCTCGAGGTTTTATTTTTAGGCTTTTATCTTTTTCCAACTTTCTTTTACCTTCTAGGTCTTTAGCCCCTTCTTCCCACAAGGCAAGGTGCAACCCTTAAGTAATTGGCCAACCCAATGCCCGAACAAGTGAAATGGGGTAGATGAGCGGGAAGCAATATGAAAAAGTGATAAGATCAAGGGAGCGAACAATGACCTTTCATAAATCCCCCCAGTGGAAAACCAAAGCCTATGGGCACAGGCTTACTAGGGCATCATGTCGTTCCCCCTAGACATGGTCAAGTGGACAAGTATAAGATCCAAGCATTTGTTAGAAACAAAAGTAATTAAATGCACATATTCAAAGGTTTTGAGGATCAAAGTGACACATACCATGATACCCAGACTCATTACCTCATGGAGCAAGAACCATTTCTGATGCAGGACCAAGCCGAAGGTGATGGATGTTGTTGCTGCTGACAAAATAGAGGTGTTGAAAGGGAGAAAAGATGGGCCCTCTAGGGCCATGCTCAATTTGATTTGGCTCTCGGTACTCCATGTCTAGAAGCTATGGGCCTCAAGACATAATCTCCTAGTTATCCCTGAAAGTGGGGGAAAACAATCATTTACTAATTTACAAGTCTTTTATTACAAAGTATCTTGGAGGAGTACAACGTTGTACACCCTCCTTGAATCTACTTTGAAGTCGGTTCAAATACCCTAGGGAGTAACAGGATTTAAACCCCTAGGGTCTTTGTCGATCTAACTTATGTTTTAAGGACTCCATTCACCCAAATTCTAAAGGCACTAATCTGATTTGTTGCATTGGAGAAATAAAATGTTTGCATTGGTAAATGTGTTTTGACGAGATGTTGAAATTGTTTAAGTTGGAAACTTCTTTGCATGCCAAAATTTTGTCAAAGCAACTAAGGCATCTTGATTGGCTTGGTATTATTAGAGCTACAACTCATTAAAATCTACAGCCATTGGGGCTGCAGAAAAATATCTTCTTTGCTTGACTTTAATTTTCAATTTGACCATGGAAATTTGCTAGTAACCCTTTATTTTCATTGTGTTGCTACTTGGTCAACTTTTGGTTGGATTACTTGCTTATTTTCATGGCTAAAAGTTGTTTCTGTAGAAAATAATTTCTACATCCACTTGGTTGTCATAAATATAGTCTGAAAACATATCATTATAGCCATCTAATACCACTAAAGTTGTGATAAAGTGTTGAGAACTTATCTACATGTTTTATGCTTCATAACTCAACTAATCTTTGATGCTTTAAGTGGTTAAATATGAAGTAGTTACTTGATTTCATTACTGATATATATATATTTGTTTATTTCTGCAATTAGGGGCAACAATATTAACTTGCTTTTCAACTTGACATATCTCTCGTACAATTGGTTTTTCTTGTGTCTTGGGTAGGTACTATCATCATCTGCAGGTGCTTGAACATATTGGCAACCATTGAATACTATCGAGACTTATTTTCAACTTTCCTTCCATATAGAAACTTGACCTGTAGGGGCATTCATCTCAGCATCTCACTTTCCATGTCATTTCCCCCTAGGGTCACTCGGGATTCCCCCCTTGAGGTGATCACTTCACCTCTAAAGTGACGGGAATACCTATTTGAGGTGACAATGGGTAGGTGTTCTCTTAGTTGTCGCCATATTGTGGTTTGGGTCAGGCTTTCCGAACCTACAACTTGTGCGATAACAAGTTGCATTGAGTGCAAACCTCTCTTATCGCATACAAAAAGTCAACAAAAAGCGTAAACAAACTACCCAATATGTGCACAAAAATATGCTCGCAGCCTAGGAAATTCTACCAATAGAGGATATTTATGTTGAGAGGGAAAATAAACTTTTTTTTATGATGTGTCTTGATTTTGAGGGATTTTTTCCCTTATTTGTTGTACATGTGGCAGGAAAGGCCCTATTTTTGTATATTTTAGATTTTTTAATTATTGAAGAGGGACTTTCACCCCTCCATAAGATAGAATAGGGGATTTTGGCTGAGAAAATATTAGTTTAATGTAAAAGGAAGTTGAGCACCTCCTCTATAAATAGATGTACACTTCCTCTCATTTGATCATCACAACTTGAGGGAGATATCCCTTCAGAGGTTTGAAATTTTCTAAAATTTCTTGGAGCATTTTGGTCTTGGATTGATGTCTTGGATGGAGGATTAAGGAATTTTGTGGATGGATGATTTTGTGAATGTTTCTCTTATTTTGGTAGATGATCTATGAAACTAGGGTTTCCTCATGCATAATGACTTGGTTTAGTAAGTAATCTTTTCTAGTTTATATGTTGTTTCATGATATATCTTGATGGATGCTCTATTAGATGGTTAATAGTTGCATGTTATCTTGTATCCTTGGCTCATCTTGTTAGAAACCCTAAGAAAGGATTGAGATTTTCTATCCCCTTCCCTTACTTCATTCATCTTAAACCTTCTTGAATAATTCAAGGTCTAGTCTAGGGGTTAAGAATGTTTATCCCCCTAGACCTTATCTTTGGCTAGTTCAAAGGCCTAGGGATTGTGATGGTACATTCCCCTAGGGTTTAACCTAGTTTCCATATGGATCCCTTATTGGAAGACATAGGACTAGATTAGGAATTGTAATTGCACATCCCCTTAATCATGTTTTCCTAGATAATTAGACATAGGGATTATGATGTTATATCCCCCTAGATCTTAATTTTTGAGTCTTCCCTTGATTCTACTCTCCCTTGAGGTTACTCTCCTTCACTCCATATGCCCAATGAAAATACATTGATCTCCCGACCTCCAACCACCTTCCTTACTACCTTAAAGCTTACCAAACCCATCTTTCTTGGACTCACTCTTCACATCATCTTGAGCTTCATTACCCAAGTCATAGCAATCTTAATCCAAGGAAATCCCCTTGAGCCAAAGAAGAGTTGGCCTGAAGTAAAGAGGGTTCGTGAGGTGATAGTGACCTCCCTCTTGGTTACACTGGACCACACTTGAGATTTCATACTTTATCTCCATAAGTGTGAGTTTGTGTGATAACAAGCCGAAACAAACTTCCCAATATGTACATGAAAATGTGCTAGCAACCTAGGAAATTCCAACAAGTGAGGATATTTACGCTGAGAGGAAAAGTATGAGTCAAAGTGTTTAAAACAATGTTGTACATAAGCATGACCTCATGTAATCATCCATACTCCATCCCAAAAAATTCCTTCAATTGCTTCTTCTTTATGGAGAACTACACAAATGTATCATTTTCCAAGCACTAAGAAGGACTCCACTTTTCAACCCGTGGTTTCCCAATGGTCAACATGCCACTTGTAAATGTCCCCTTCTCTGTTGACAACCTCTTAAGGAAAATCAAAATAATGGCTCTTCTCTTAAGATTATTTTCATTTAGTTTTATTAGATCATCATCAGAGAAATATTTATCAAAGACCCCGGTCATGACCTAGGTTTCTTGTTCAAAATTGTTGGGTATCTATAACATAACCAACTCTCTTGTTGGGTCTCATTACAACTAAATCGACTAACATATTGATTCAAATGCAGAAAATACGTGCAACACAACATACACACTCATGCTAATAGGATTAATTCTTAAAAATGTGAATGAAAATGATTAAACACACATCAACATTCATACATGCAAAATACAGAGTAAATTCAACATTCGATCATAGCATTAAAACTGTAAATGACATAGTGATCAAAACACTTATCTTTTAAAAATGATTTATACAATTGTCTACAGGAGAAAGATGTTCCACACAACCATAGACTCCGCTACTAGAATTCTCTCGACAACAAGTCACCCTCGAGTTGTGGCTATGTGTCCACAATGACAGAAAATCTCCTACATGTCTCTATAGTCTGTTGTGATAGCTAAAAACTTAGAAAAAAGTCGTGATGTGACTCCTATAACAATTCCAAGTGCCCATATCCCATCCCCATCAATCTACACAACCAAAGGGGTAATGTTTCCTTCTCTGCACCGTAGTCCCTCAGACAATCTCCATCCCCTCCAGGGCTCCATCACAGACCAACCAAGAATATCTCTATTGTGGGCTCCAGGAAATCTAGCTATAATAGAAGTGCTCACACAACATTTACAAATTCTCTTTGGTTAATTTCTCACCAGAAAATCACTCAGGCATAACAACCTCATTCTTAGCATAATTACCATCTTTAACAAGTTTCCTTTAATACACAATATGGAAGACCACTCCTTTTCAGCACTCAGCTCTGGTTTTCCTCACTTCTTGCTAACTGTAAAAACTACTCTTCTTCCTACTCGAATTTCCTCTTCCCCCATGCTTGCTTCACTCTTTCTCTTCCTCGAAGGATGATTTCACTCAACCCATGTTGTCATAAATGAGTGGGTTGACTTCCTCACCCCAACCTCTTACATGAATTCAGTGATTGAGTGTTGAATAAGTCAAAGGGATAAATTGCTAAATGGAAAATTGATTAATGAAGATGGATTAAGACTCAAGGTATATGGAAACCCCCTCAAAACCACCATTAATTCCCCTCTCTTATGGAATCATAGCCCACCATTACTCTGTTCCTTACCAATCTACAGTCGGTGGTGTATTTCGTTTTATTATTTTACAATGTAAAATGTTTACATATTACCTCACTTGGCCCCTGGCCATTCATAATTTCAATAAGAGGGGTTATCCAAGACACCAAAGTGCACATTTCACCACTTTTACATTCTTCATCACTTGTGGGGACATATTCCCCATTCCAATAATTGTTCACCAAGGTTTGTAAATAAAAACTAGTCACCTTATTACCTATTGAAGAAACGTTGGTTAAACAAGCAACATCTTTCCATTAGGTTGTCTTCTCTGTCAATAAAAGGGGCTATCCAAGCATCCAAAGTGCACATTGCACCACTTTTATGTTATTCATGGCTTGTGAGGATCCCCATTCCAATAATTGTTCAACAAGGTTCGTAAACAAAAACTAGTCACCTTATTACCTATTGAATACAAACTTTCCTTATTTGTGTCCCCAAGTCAATTTCAAGAGAGGATGTTGGAGATATGTTGTCTAAGCTCAACTTGTGACCCTAATGGAACGTAAATGTCAATCATTAAACACCATTAGTGGTCCATTGTGGACCACATTTGTGTTAGTGGGTGCCCACTAACACTAATGTGGTCCATAATGGACCACTAAGGGTGTTTAATGAATGACATTTATGGTCCATTAGGGCCACAGGTCGAGCTTAGCCAACATATCTCCAACATCGTACCTTAAAATTGACTTGGGGAGACAAATAAGGAAAGTTGGCATAAAGTATATTTGACCAAGTAAATGTTACATCTGAACATTACCCTCCTTTTGAGTTGTATTATTATTGTTGGATTTGGTAGTCTTAGAGTTCTCTTGATGACAAAAATCTCAGTCTTTAATTAAATATTTGGGAAAAAGACATGAAAAACGGCTACCATAGAGGTTAAAATAGAGCACATTTTGAAAATGAACCGAACTTCCATAGAAGAGTTGGATCTTTGAGGGAGTTGTCTTTAAATTCCGTCTTCTACACACACATGAGCAATGGGTTGTGTTATCCCCAACTCCTAGGGATAACTAAGGAGATGATGTCTTGAGTCCCTCAGGTTGCAAACATGGAGTACTGAGAGACAGGTTGACCAGTAGTGTCCACTTGCACAGACAGAGAACCACCTCACCACCACAGCTCCAGGTTCATCACGTCGGTATCCACCACATCAACAAGCCTCTGGAAGACATTGGGTCTTGCTCCATGAGGTACAAGCCAGGTATTCTGGTGAGTGTCATTTAAATATTTGAGGCATTTGAGTTTTTTGCATCTATTACTACTTTTGATTATGTAACATTTGCTTGGACATTATGCTCTTTGCCTTGTTTCACTTTGGTGGTTGACATTGTGCCCTAGTAAGTGGGTCACCCTTAGGGATAGGTTTTCTACTGGGAGGTCCTCTTGACGAGTCATCGTGCCATTCCTGACCATACTTGTCACTTTCCACACTTCATCCCCTCATCTCTTTACCTTTTAGGATTTTCGGGTATATTGGTCGAAGAAGGGGTTGTCCCTCATTTCATGGGAAGAAGGGGTTGAAGGCCCAGAGGCTTGTAGCTGGAAAAAGATAAAATCCAACCATTAACCTTCTAGATGCTCGCCTAGGGATCCTGAGGACAATGAAATGTCTCTCTTAAGAAACTAATGGAACCCGTGAAAAATAACTAATAACAAAATTCCAACCAAGGTGGAGCATGTGTGGGCACTGTTTTTAATGCTTAGGTAGAATCCCCACACATGTTTTCAACTTGGGGAAGCATGATGTGACCAGGGTGGAGTCAAGGTGGGAACAATTTTTCATGCTTAGGTAGAAGCCCCACCTTGGTTTCAACCTGGAAACATCTAAAAAGAATAAAATACATAAATGGGCTTGGAAAAAGGTTGCATGGAAAACAAAAGTGCAACACACCCTCTACAAAGGCACCCATAAATGAGACACTACAACACCTTTTATGTCATGAAACCCATGCCCAAAAGTCTTCATCCCATCCATGACACCTCATCCACATGACTTATAAAGAGTTCCCCTCCTGAAACACCCCTAAACTTGAGGTATGATTCACCCAATAGGTCATTTTGTCAACCCAATAAGTCGTTTTGTCAACCCTCCCATACCTAAACTCGACAAATTGCATAGGGTATTTAAGCATTGGTTTATTTTGATGAGGTGGTTTGGATGTACATGATTAGATGGCTCTTTTATTGATTTGATTTACTTATCATGATGCATTGGACTTGATATCCTTGGAGGTCATATCCATTTGTCTTTGCAAGACCTAACTGGTGGACAATTTTGGAAGAACAAGCCTAGCTTGGGCTTCCATGGGGTTTGAAGCCCACAAGTTAGATTCCAAGGGCCCACACTCTGAATGATGATGACATGCCTTTGGAAGCCTAGAGGACACCTTGGAGGATCTTTCCCACCCCCTACATTCCAAACAACTTGCTTGAAAGGGGAAAAATGCCACCTTTTGGGGGTTTGATGTCACCTAGGGATAGGGTTTGGTGGTGATGATGGATGACACATTTTGAAGAAGAGGCCCATGGATCGTGGAAGAAAGGTTTTGGTTGAAGAAGGATATTTGGTCATTCGAGGCCTAGCGTTCCCTTCTCCAATTCAACGACTTGACCAAAAATGCCAAAAGTTGCCCAAAAGAAGGGTGATGTCATGTTTCTAGGGTTTCTTTTATGTACAAGTATGAATTAAATAATATTATTTTTGTAAAGGGGGAAAGATAAGGTTTGTTGACCCCTTATCTTGTTTTTTACCCTAAGTTTTCTATACAAACTGTGTTTAGAGGATTTGTATAAATAGAGATCATCTCTATTTCATTTTTCATATAGCTCTCCCATGGTGAGAAGACTAATAACTGAAATTTTCGCTAGAATTGAACATATTTTAGAGTCTTTAATTATTGAAGATGGCCTTTCACCCCTCCATAAGATAGAATAGGGTATTTTGGATGAGAAAATAATAGTTTAATGTAAAAGGAAGTTGAGAACCTCCTCTATAAATGGATGTGCACTTCCTCTCATTTGATCATCACAACTTGAGGGAGATATCCCTTGAGAGATCTGAAATTTTCTAAAATTTCTTGGAGCATTTTGGTCTTTGATTGATGTCTTGGATGGAGGATTAAGGAATTTTGTGGATGGATGATTTTGTGAATGTTTCTCTTGTTTTGGTAGATGATCTATGAAACTAGGGTTTCCTCATGCATAGCGGCTTGGTTTAGTAAGTGTTATTTTCTAGTTTATGTGTTGTTTCATGGTATATCTTGGTGGATGCTCTATTAGATGGTTAATAGTTGCATGTTATCTTGTATCCTTGGCTCATCTTGTTAGAAACTCTAAGAAAGGATTGAGATTGTTTATCCCCTTCCCTTACTTCATTTATCTTAAACCTTCTTGAATAAATCAAGGTCTAGTTTAGGGGTTAAGATTGTTTATCCCCCTAACCTTATCTTTGGCTAGTTCAAATGCCTAGGGATTGTGATGGTACATTCCCCTAGGGTTTAACCTAGTTTCCACCTGGATCCCTTATTGGAAGACATAGGATTGGATTAGGAATTGTAATTGTACATCCCCCTAATGATGTTTTCCTAGAGAATTAGACATAGGGATTATGATGGTATATCCCCCTAGATCTTAAATTTTGAGTCTTCCCTTGATTCTACTCTTCCTTGAGGTTACTCTCCTTGACTCCATATGCCCAATGAAAAGACATTGATCTCTCGATGTCCAACCACCTTCCTTTACTACCTTAAATCTTACCAAAAACATTTTGCTTGGACTCACTCTTCACATCATCTTCAGCTTCATTACCCAAGTCGCAGCAATCTTAATCCAAGGAAATTCCCTTGTACCAAAGAAGAGTTAGCCTGAAGTGAAAGAGGGCTCGTGAGGTGATAGTGACCTCCCTCTTGGTTACACTGGACCACACTTGAGATTTCATACTTTATCTCTATAAGTGTGAGTTTGTGTGATAACAAGCCGAAACAAACTTTCCAATATGTGCACGAAAATGTGCTAGCATCCTATGAAATTCCAACAAGAGAGGATATTTATGCTGAGAGGAAAAGTATGAGTCAAAGTGTTTAAAACAATGTTGTACATAAGCATGACCTCATGTAATCATCCATACTCCATTCCAAAAAAATCCTTGAGTTGCTTCTTCTTTATGGAGAGCTACACAAATGTATCCTTATCCAAGCACTAACAAGGACTCCACTTTTCAACTTGTGGTTTCCCAATGGTCAACATGCCACTTGTAAATGTCCCCTTCTCTATTGACAACCTCCAAAGGAAAATCAAAATAATGGCTTTGGTCTTAAGCTTATTTTCATTTAGTTTTATTAGATTATCATCAAAGAAATATTTATCAAAGACCTCGGTCATGACCTAGGTTTCTTATGCAAAATTGTTGGGTATCTATAGCATATCGAACTCTCTTGTTGGGTCTCATTACAACTAAATCGACTAACATATCAATTCAAATGCAGAAAATACGTGCAACATAACATACACACTCATGCTAATATGATTAATTATTAAAAATGTGAATGAAAATGATTAAACACACATCAACATTCATACATGCAAAATACAGAGAAAATTCAACATTCGATCATAGCATTAAAACTGTAAATGACACAGTGATCAAAACACTTATCTTTTAAAAATGATTTACAAAATTGTCTACAGGATAAAGATGTTCCACACAGCCATAGACTCTGCTACTAGAATTCTCTCGACAACAAGTCACCCTCGAGTTGTGGCTATGAGTCTACAATGACAGAAAATCTCCTACATGTGTCTATAGTCCGTTGTAATAGCTCAAAACCTAGAAAAACATCGTGATGTGACTCCTACAACAATTCCAAGTGCACAGCTCCCATCCCCATCAATCTACACAATCCAAGGGATAATGTTTCCTTCTCTGCACCATAGTCCCTCAGACAATCTCCATCCCCTCCAAGGGTCCATCATAGACCCTCCAGGAATATCTCTATTATGGGCTCCAGGAAATCTAGCTATAACAAAAGTGCTCACAAAAAATTTATAAATGCTCTTTGGTTAATTTCTCACCAGAAAATCACTTAGGCATAACAACCTCATTCTTAGCATTATTACCATCTTTAGCAAGTTTCCTTTAATACACAATATGGAAGACCACTCTTTTTCAGCACTCAGCTCTAGTTTTCCTCACTTCTTGCTAACTATAAAAACTACTCTTCTTCCTACTCGAATTTCCTCTTCCCCCATGCTTGCTTCACTGTTACTCTTCCTTGAAGTATGACTTCACTCAACCTATGTTGTCAAAAATGAGTGGGTTGACTTCCTCACCCAACCTCTTACATGAATTCAGTGATTGAGTGTTGAATAAGTCAAAGGGATAAATTGCTAAATGCAAAATTGATTAATGAAGATGGATTAAGACTCAAAGTATATGGAAACCCCCTCAAAACCACCATTAATCCCCCTCTCTTATGGACTCATAGCCCCCCATTACTCTGGTCCTTACCAATCTACAGTCGGTGGTGTATTTCATTTTATTATTTTACAATGTACAATGTTTACATATTACATCACTTGGCCCTTGGACATTCATAATATTCATAAGAGGGGCTATCCAAGACACCAAAGTGCACATTGCACCACTTTTACATTCTTCATGGCTTGTGGGGAAATATTCCCCATTCCAATAATTGTTCACCAAGGTTTGTAAATAAAAACTTGTCACCTTATTACCTATTGAAGAAACGTTGGTTAAACAAACAACATATTTCCATTAGGTTGTCTTCTCTGTCAAAAGAAGGGGATATCCAAGCATCCAAAGTGCACATTGCACCACTTTTACGTTATTCATGGCTTGTCAGGATCCCCATTCCAATAATTGTTCAACAAGGTTCGTAAACAAAAACTAGTCACCTTATTACCTATTGAAAACAAACTTTCCTTATTTGTGTCCCCAAGTCAATTTTAAGAGAGGATGTTGGAGATATGTTGTCTAATCTCAACTTGTGACCCTAAGGGAACGTAAATGTCAATCATTAAACATCGTTAGTGGTCCATTGTGGACCATATTTGTGTTAGTGGGCACCCACTAACACTAATGTGGTCCACAATGGACCACTAAGGGTGTTTAATGAAGGACATTTATGGTCCATTAGGGCCACAGGTCGAGCTTAGCCAACATATCTCCAACATCCTCCCTTAAAATTGACATGGGGTGACAAATAAGGAAAGTTTGTATAAAGTATATTTGACCAAGTAAATGTTACATCTAAACATTACCCTCCTTTTGAGTTGTATTGTTATTGTTGGATTTGGAAGTCTTAGAGTTCTGTTGATGACAAAAATCTCAGTCTTTAATTAAATATTTGGGAAAAAGACATGCAAAACCGCTACCATAGAGGTTAAAATAGAGCACATTTTGAAAATGAACCAAACTTCCATAGAAGAGTTGGATCTTTGAGGGAGTTGTCTTTAAATTCCCTCTTCTACACACACATGAGAAATGGGTTGTGTTATCCCCAACTACTAGGGATAACTAAGGAGATGATGTCTCGAGGCCCTCACACTGCAGACATGGAGTACTGAGAGACAGGTTGACCAACAATGTCCACTTGCATAGACAGAGACCCACCTCACCACCACAACTCTAGGTTCATCATGTCGGTATCCACCACATCAACAGGCCTCTGGAAGACATTGGGTCTTGATCCATGAGGTACAAGCCAGGTATTATGGTGAGTGTCATTTAAATATTTGAGGCATTTGAGTTTGTTGTATCTATTACTACTTTTGATTATGTAACATTTGCTTCGACATTATGCTCTTTGCCCTGATTCACTTTGGTGGTTGACATTGCGCCCTAGTAAGTGGGTCACCCTTGGGGATAGGTTTTCTACTGGGAGGTCCCCTTGATGAGTCATCATGCCATTCTTGACCATACTTGTCACTTTCCACACTTAATCCCCTCATATCCTTACCTTTTAGGATTTTTGGGTATATTGACCAAAGAAGGGGTTGTCCCTCATTTCATGGGAAGAAGGGGTTGAAGGCCCAGAGGCTTGCAACTGGAAAAAGATAAAATCCAACCATTAACCTTCTAGATGCTCACCTAGGGATCTCGAGGACAATGAAATGTCTCTCATAAGAAACTAATGGAACCCGTGAAAAATAACTAATAACAAAATGCCAACCAAGGTGGATCATGTGTGGGCACTCTTTTTAATGCTTAGGTAGAAGCCCCACACATGTTGTCAAATTGGGGAAGCATGATGTGACCAGGGTGGAGTCAAGGTGGGAACAATTTTTCATGCTTAGGTATAAGCCCCACCTTGGTTTCAACCTGGAAACATCTTAAAAGAATAAAATACATAAATGGGCTTGGAAAAAGGTTGCATTGAAAACAAAAGTGCAACACACCCTCTTCAAAGGCACCCATAAATGAGACACTAAAACCCCTTGTATGTCATGAACCCCATGCCCAAAAGTCTTCCTCCCATCCATGACACCTCATCCACATGACTTATAAAGAGTTCCCCTCCGAAAACTCCCCTCAAATTGAGGTACAATTCACCCAATAGGTCATTTTGTCAACCCAATAAGTCGTTTTGTCAACCCTCCCATACCTAAACTTGGAAAATTGCATAGGGTCTTTAAGAATTGGTTTATTTTGATGAGGTGGTTTGGATGTACACGATTAGATGGCTCTTTTATTGATTTGATTTACTTATCCTGATGCATTTGAATTGAGATCCTTGGAGGGCATATCCTTTTGTCTTTGCGTGACCTAGCTGGTGGACAGTTTTGGAAGAACAAGCCGAGCTTGGATTTCCATGGGGCTTGAAGCCCACAGGTTGGATTCCAAGGTCCCACACTCCGAATGATGATGGCATGCCTTTGGAGGCCTAGAGGACACCTTGGAGGATCTTTCCCACGACCTACATGCCAAACAACTTGCTTGAAAGGGGAAAAATGCCACCTTTTGGGGGCTTGATGTCACCTAGGGATAGGGTTTGGTGGTGATGATGGACACTTGGCACATTTTGAAGAAGAGGCCCATGGATCATGGAAGAATGGTTTTGGTTGAAGAAGGATTTGGCCATTGGAGGCCTAGCGTTCCCTTCTCCAACCAAAAGTTGCCCAAAAGAAGGGTGACATCATGTTTCTAGGGTTTCTTTTAAGTACAAAGTATGAATTAAATAATATTATTTTTGTAAAGGGGGAAAGATAAGGGTTGTTGACCCCTTATCTTGTGTGTTTACCCTAAGTTTTCTAGACAAACTATGTTTAGAGTATTTGTATAAATAGAGATCATCTATATTTCATTTTTCATATAGCTCTCCCATGGTGAGAAGACTAATGACTGGAATTTTCGCTAGAATTGAGCATTTTTGGTATCTCTCTCCCTTGCAAATGAGTTTTGGTGTTATCTCTTGGTGAGTGGATGAGGCTAAGTGGTGCGCACCTCTTGGAAGTTCTTGTTCTTGCTTGTTGATTGTTTTATCTGGGTGAAACTAGGGTTTGATCTTGCAATGTTCTTGTTTGGTAAGGAAAATATGCATTCTTCTTGCTTATTTCATGATATTGTTGGATTAAAAAAAACCCTATGAGGAGTATAATGGCATACACCCTCCATCAAGTTCTTGTCATTTACTAGTTTACAAGTCTTTTATTACAAAGTATCTTGGAGGAGTACAAGGTTGTACACCCTCCTTGAATCTACTTTGAAGTTGGTTCACATACCCTAGGGAGTAAGAGTATTTACACCCCTAGGGTCTTTGTTGATCTAACTTATGTTTTAAGGACTCCATTGACCCAAATTTTAAAGGCACTAATCTGATTTTTTGCATTGGAGATATAAAATGTTTGCATTGGTAAACATGTTTTGACGAGATATTGAAATTGTTTAAGTTGGAACTTTTCTACATGTTAAAATCTTTTCAAGGCCACTAAGGCATCTTGATTGGCTTGGTCTTCTTAGAGATATAACTCATTAAAATCTACAGCCATTAGGGATGCAAAAAAACATCTTCTTTGCTTGACTTTAACTTGCAATTTGACTGTGGAAATTTGCTAGTAACCCATTATTTTCATTGTGCTGCTAATTAAAGAAACTTTTGGATTACTTGATTATTTTCGTGGTTAAAAGATGTTTCTGTAGAAAAGCAATGCTACAGCCACTTGGCTGTCATAAATATACTTTGAAAAATTATCATTACAATCATCTAATGCCACTAAAATTGTGCTAAAGTGTTGAGAACTTATCTACATGTTTTATGCTTCATAACTCAACTAATATTTGATGCTTTAAGTGGTTAAATCTGCAGTAGTTACTTGACTTCATTACTGATATATATATCTTTGTTTACTATTTTAATTAGGGACACCAACCTTAACTTGCTTGTCCACTTGACATATATATCGTACAATTGGCTTTTCTTGTGTCTTGGGCAAGTACCATCATCATCCGCAGGTGCTTGAACTTCTTGGCAACCATTGAATACTACCAAGACTCGTTTCCAACTCTCCTTCCATATAGAAACTTGACCTATAGGAGCATTCATTTCATCATCTCACTCTCTGTGTCATTTCCCCCTAGGGTCACCCGGGATTCTGCCTTGAGGTGATCACTTCACCTCTAAAGTGACTAGAATACATATCTGAGGTGACAGTGGGTAGGTGTTCTCTTAGTTGTCACTATATTGTTGTTTGGGTCGGGCTTTTCCCAACCTACAACTTGTGTGATAACATGTTTCATTGAGTGCAAACCTCTCTTATTGCATACAAAAAGTCAACAAAAAGCCTAAACAAACTTCCCAATATGTGCTCGAAAATATGCTGGCAGCCTAGGAAATTCTACCAAGAGAGGATATTTATGTTGAGAGGCAAAGCATAAGTGAAAATTTTTAAACAATGTTGTACATAAGCATGACCTCATGTAATCATCCATACTCCATTCCAAAAAATGCCTTTTGTTGTTTCTTCTTTATGAAGAGCTACACAAATGTATCCTTTTCCAAGAACTCACAAGGACTCCACTTTCCAACCTATGGTTTCCCAATGGTCAACATGGCACTTGTAAATGTCCCCTTCTCCATTGACACCTAGGGAGAACAACTCTTTAATCCACACCCTCCTTTTTTTTATTTCAAAATTCAAAATGGATGGCCTGAAGTGTCCAAAAAATATGATTAGAATTTCTAAAATCCATAATCCACTCAAGGGATAAAAGAACAAAAGAAGAAATGGCACTGCATTTTACAACCCAATAAATTGAATCATTGAACTACTGTGTTGCAGGTTTATTAAAGGAGAAAAATACAGCTAGGTCAACTGATTTTGAGACATATCCCTTTTGAACTTATAGTTATAGCTATTAAAAGAAATGCACAAGCTAGTATGTGTTGGAGAGGTGGCTTCATGATTTGAACCAAGGACAATGTTCCATAATCGATACATGCCACTAGTGAATCAATTACTGAATTACAATGTTGTATGAATATTAAATGGAAATCCACACATTATTTCAAAAGTGAAGCAAGAATCAAAACCAAGCACAATATAGGGAATTCACAAAGCAAACAAAAACACAATGTATACAATGTTTACCCTGGAAACTCAAATGAGAAAACCAACTTCGAATGGGGCTTAGTCTATTTATTTTGGTAATATTTGGTACAAATATTTCATGGCTCTCTATGCCTCTTTCTCCCTTCGGCAAAAAAAGACCCATTGAGAATGAGAGTGAAAGAGGAAATAGGGAGAGTTGGGGGGTAAGGGAAGGCCAACAACCACGACCCTTCATTTCCCCTTTTTCAGCTTTCTTCCATATTCTATTTTCTTCTTCTTTTTTTCATTAATTTTTCTTTTCCTTATCATTCTCATTTTTGTCTTATTAAACTTTACATAGTTTTCCTAACCTTCATTAATTGTCGAATTTCTTTGTAGGTATTGAATCTTAGACCCATTCATTGGTTCATATCCATTTCGAATCATTATCAAATGATGATCTCCATCCAACATACACCCAATGTTGCAATGCATCATTCTTAATACTTTCTTTAGGGTTTTTCAAGTGTCATCCAACTTTAACATTAATATTCTTGAGTTATTTGCCTAGCAGCCTCCACATTTTGAAAACCCAGATGGAATGTTCCAAAAAATTCTAACACCTTAACTTGTCGACCATGTCTACATATTTGGTTGAGAAACTGCAATCACCCATCTATATTTTGCAGTCCCTCTTTGTCACACATTATAAAGAGTTACAAGTAAACATATGTGCTCCATGTAGAATTATGCATTGTCAATCAAAATCTTTGAAAAGGAGTATTGAAAGAGGTCGGAACACACACACACACACACACAATTTTCCAGTCTGTGTTACAATGGTGGAATGGCCAACATTTATACAAGCAAACATTAAAGAGCCGCAACTCTTCATCAATTGACATTTAACACATGATTTGATTATCTATTTCATGTCTATTTCCAACTAATTATTAACCTATTTTTGGTATATTACAAGTCACCCCGTCCTAAAATGCTTCTTCCTCAAAGCATTGGTAAAGATGAGTGCTTTGATTTAAATTCTTCATTCTCCCAAGTAGCTTCATATTTTGAAAGATTCCTCCACTTGATAAGGTACTCGTTTTATGATTCCTACAAATGACTTTGGTTTTATGATTTCTAAGATAACTTCGGGTTCAAGTACTAGATTCCCTTCTTCAGCTAGAAGGGGTAATTTTGTGTGTATATGAGTTGTTGGGTCCAACCTTTTCATCAAACAAGAAACATGGAAAACATCATGTAACTTCCCATTGTTTGGTATATCTAAAGCATAGGCCACTTGCCTACTCTCCTTTGGATTTGGTAAGGCCCATAAAACTTGGGTGCAAGTTTATGTTTTTAGTTATTTTTGAGCAAGTTTTGTTTGTATAGTTGGAGTCAGATGAACATCTAATCTACTACTTCAAATTCATGATCAATTCTCTTCAAATCAACTTGTTTCTTGATTCGATTCCTTGACTGCTCAATATGAGACTTGAGGATACAAAGGATTTCATCAGAAGTAGCTAGGTAGTTTTTCACAGTAGGTGGTTTGAATTTGGCAACAACATACTCTTTTACTAATGGTGGTGGATATCCATATAAAGCTTCAAAAGAGGTCATTTTGGTTGTGATAAGTAGTGTTGTATCACCATTTTTCAAGGAGTATCCAGTTGTACCACTCCGACTGATGATCATTCAAATTCCTCAAGTATCCTTTAAGGCATTTATTTGCCACTTCAGTTTGTCCATATGTCTGGGGATGGTATGAAGTGCTCATGGTTAGTGAGATCCCCACTTAATGGCTTCATGGATACATTATGGTTATTCAAAGGTGCATATAGTTGATTTTTATTTGGTCGTAGACTAAAGGCTTGTGGGACTAAATGTAAGTAGTGCAACATCTATTCTACACTTCAATACATTGTGTGAAAATGCTCAAACATCTTACTACATCTCAAATTTTGGGATCTTAAACACCCTTGACACACACAAAATATCAAGTAGTGAGAAGTCAGATAATGTGCAAGAGTATTGCTTTGTTAGCAAAGGTAAGTGGAAATGAAGATAAACAACTTCCTTTGTTCAATAATGTCATAGAAATCCTAAGAGTAAAAAATTGTCCTATTATGTGAAAATAAGTTCCCTCCCAACCTACATGAATAGGCTAATAAGTTCCCTCCCAACCTACATGAAAATAAGTTCCCTCCCAACTTTCAAAGTGCTTCACAAGGAAAAAGCATACAAACAAAAATAAAGTGTTATTGCAACTGCTCACTAGGTTACTAATATATTGTTAAAATTCAAAAGCAACAATACATGAAAGAAAGAAGAAATGCCATGAAGGTTTTCAACATTGAATTATCTCATTTCCTTTACAATATCACAAATATATAAATACCGAAATTTCAATAATAACTAAGTTTCAAATTTCTACCATTGTCATGAGCTACACAATTAGGTTTTAACCACAAAATCCACAACTAATATTGATCGAAATGACAATAAGGCCAAACAAGAAAATAGTAAACAAAAAACTTGTAATAACATATATGTAAAATATAGTCAACATTTCCTATGGATACTAGATAGAAAGTCATCGAACTTGACATGACACCAAGGTATAAATTTGATGGACAATCGTACCCGTTAAATAATTTTTTGATGATGGTTTATTTTTAAAACTGCCCTTTGCATGACGTGTTATATTTATGTTTGTCTGTCATTTAAATTTTATGTATTATATGTGTTTTTGTTAATTTTTGTTGTGAATACAAGAACAACTTTTGTTGTGAATAGGGAGATGCCCAAAGGGCACATCCAAACCATTAAAGCTCCAAAACCTATGAGCAACGAAAATTACTACTATCAACATTGTTAGGAACACAAATATACTTAGACAATCATGCTTCTATTATAACAATAATTCTCTAATACCTTTGTACAAGTACATGTCCAATGGTACAAAGGTAGCCTGGTCAGTGGTCACAATAATCAAGAATGGGACAAGGCAACTAGATTTTAAATCATCAAGTAGTAGCACAGATGGTATACTATCTTCATCATCATTGTCTGATTTTTGTGTGGCAAGCCTCCCAAAGTAGGCCATGTGTTTCCAGGAAGATTCCATTTAAAACCTTCAATATCAACAATTAGGATAAGAGCTCTTATCTTACCCTTTAATGATGGTTTTTTTCACCTTCAAGCTTCAATATCCTCTACTACCAACACTAAAGAAACTACATAAAAACTCTCAAAATAAAAAAGAAAATCCCTATTTCACCTAGACAAACAAGAAAGGTCACTTCTTCTATTGCACAACAAAAAGACCCTTCAATTTGAGTAATCTGTCCCCGTAGGTTGGTATTTTATATAGCATACCGATGGCCCATGGGCATGGGTGTACCACGAGAATCTCAACCTTTAGCTTATAGGCTTCACTGTGCACAATGCTAGATTGCAATTTACATGGCGTGACTCTCAACCCTGAGGCTTCAGTGTGTACAACACGGGATTGCAATTTGCATGATGTGAGTTGTGATGGAGATGGGATTTCTCTAGCACACTTATGGACCCATTGTGGGCACATTTTGTGCATATCTCAGAGTCTCATCTTGAGGTCTCAACACTATGGGCATAGTCTGAATCCCATCTTAGAGTCGGAGTCTTAGCCAACAAAATTGTTGAATTCTTTTATTTTTTGTTTTCTATCCTCTTATTTGGAAATGCTTATAGTTTCTTATATGATTTGAAAAGACGTTGACTAAACATTCTACCTTTTGAGTATTTTGGTCAGAATCCGATGAAGTAAATTTGGATAAAATCACTATTTTCTATTGTTTAAATTGCATTTCTGAATGCTTCACTCAAATTATACAAACTTAGCCACTCAAATATGATCCAAACAAAATCAAACTGAAAAAGTTACTAAAAAACATCTAAAAGATAAAATGTTTAAACTACTACATTTAGAAATGCTTATAATTTCTTATATGAGATCTCCTAGTCATATATAAATATATAAAACATACATATCTTTAATATATAAAGAAATAAATTTTTAAATCACTATTTAAATTTGACACTTTTAAAAATTATTAAGTAGACGTCATCACTCGCGGAGATTTTAAAATTACCGATATAACATGACCCAAAATATGTTCGTATGATTAAAAGAAAGAAGATTTTAAATTTGACACTTTTAAAAATTATTAAGTAGACGTCATCACTCGCGGAGATTTTAAAATTACCGATATAACATGACCCAAAATATGTTCGTATGATTAAAAGGAAGAAGATTTTAAATTTGACACTTTTAAAAATTATTAAGTAGACGTCATCACTCGCGGAGATTTTAAAATTACCGATATAACATGACCCAAAATGACCCCAAATATGTTCGTATGATTAAAAGGAAGAAGATTCATTTAATTGTTTTTTTTACAATACAAAAATTCTGACATTTTAATGGACATTTTTTTTTTTTTTTTCCACTGGAAAGTTTCTCGTTTATATTCATCAGTATATAAACATTTTATATAGCAGCAGGGTTTGACCACAAAACTTCCCCTCCAATCTTTCGGAAAAATGTACCGTCTTACCATCTAAACTGTCTCACTAAGCTGTCTCACGGCACTACTCTCATGAACTCTTAATAAGCAAGAAATAAAAAAATCGATTCAATTTTTTTTAAATGTTGTTTCATTTATTTTATTATTTATCCCAAAAATTAATTACAGTCAACTTTGGCTCAATTCTCCGTAGATGGGGTGTTACGGAGGGGAGATTCGCACAGATCATTGTATTAGTTGGCCGAGTAAATAATAGGCGGCGGAGTAAACACATGCCTATCCTACAGGAGGAGGTGATACGGGAGAGAATATCACTCTGCACCAACAAGGCGCTGCATCCAAAATAAGGCTCGTCAAATGAAGCAATTACGATTCAGGACAGCGCAGGGGTTATGGGAGATTATGGGTTTCCACTTCCAAGCCAGTGTCATTCTCATGGTCACCCCTACAATGCATAAGATGGACCTCCCTATTGCACTGTCTCCGCAGCATGCACCTTTGAGGGGCTTTGTGGAAGCAGCAATTGAAGGGATTGAGGGCACAAAGGAAAGAATGGAATACAGGGCTCCTGTCTTGATCTTTGAAGAAAGAGCGTGAGGAAAGAGAGGCGAGGGTTGATCACGAGAATAATAATAATGTGGAGAAGGTCGACCCCGACCTACTCAAATATAGAGGCGGCAGGGGAAGGTCCCCCGAGCACAAAGCTCGTGGGAACACTACACCCAAAATAGTAGCACAAGGGGCCATAATGCCGAGGCATTCCACATAGCACAAGGGTTTGTAGGTAGCCACAAGACCACCAGAGTTCAAAACTTGGAAGGCCGACCCTGATACTACTCAAATATAGAGGCAGGTGGAGGTCCCCGAAGCACAAAGCTCGTGGGAACACTACACCCAAAATACTAGCTCAAGGGGCCGTAATGCTGAGGCATTTCCACATAGCACAAGGATTTGTAGGTAGGCCCAAGACCACCATAGTTCAAAACTTGGAAATATTGGAGGAGAAGGTTTGAGCCCCTAGAGCTGCCAGTAGCAACAAGCAAATTGATAAGGAATTAGCACCCATTATCTCAGACACAGGGTTCTCACGGAGCAGAACCACTAGATATTCACTTACCCTCGACCTCTACTAGCACAAAGTGGTATGGATAGCTTGTCATATGGACTCGGCCGCAAAGAAAAACAATCCTCTCCTGAGCACTATCCTGAAAGAGCTCCATCAACCCAATGACAAATATTACTGCCTGCAAAATGCCATCTAGGGTTCAGAGCAAGGACCGGAGGACTACGAAGAACCAGGAGACGAGGAAGACGCTGAATACAATCCAGCTTGAAAGAGTTCCTAGCGCCCCATATCCTTTGCAGATGATGAAGATTAGTTCAAAGTCCTTTTGGTTTGCTTTTAACGTTGAGGCTATAGTCTATATGTTTCTCTCTTACTGTTATAATAGCATAACATATAGTGGCCAGAGGCCAATTTACCTCCATTACTCTAAAGATGTCTAGGTTTTTCTGTTTTATAGGCACTACATTTTCAGTTTTTGAATATGGTTCTGCTCAATTGATAGAACTTTATCGGGGAATCAGCCTGAAGGTTTCTTGGTTGAATTTTCAGTTTGCATGTAAATATTTTACCGTGCATATGAACAGATAACTTGCATCTTACTTACCCCAAAAAAAAAAAAACTTCGGCTCAATTCAATTTATCAATGGTCTTATTGTGCGACAAAACCCAATGCGATGTGTGAAAAGTTTTGCAGTAATCTTTGTATGGTTATGCAAGGACATTTCTTATGGACAAGGGTTTACTTTTCTGAAGGGAAATTTGGAAAGGGTGTTCCATTTGTTGTTTAAGTCTTACAAACGATATGTATTCTGTCAGGAGTTCTGTAACGCATAAAATGTGTAGTTTTGTTTGGTTTTAGAGGATCTTTATTTTACCATTTTTTTAAGTCTATTTTGTTGTTTGTCTCAAAGGATCTGAGTTTAAACTTATTTATAGAAAAACACGAATAGCAATATTGACTTAAATAGCATACAGTTACATTTGCCAATTCTATAAAACCCTTAGCTAAAACATGGACTAAATCTCATGGAAAATCAGTAGTTAAATGTGTTTCATAAAAGAATATGAAACAATATGACACATAAACCCGTCCCCACCCTTGGGGAAACGTATCCCAGACACTTCTCCATCCCCGAGGATTGGAGGGAAAATCTCTGTTTCGAAGTGGGCATTCCAAGGACGTGGGAAAACTCAACCTAACAATTTGTCTCTGGAAACTCAATGTCAACCTAGAAAATTTTATCTATGGAAGTTCAATGGCAGGGAAAACAAACACAGTGGCAAGCCAAGTTGGCAGCAACATCACGACCATACCCCATTCGGACCAGTGTGAGAAGTTTTGAATGTTACGACAGGATGCTGCAGGACAACCACATAGAAGTAGGGCTCAGTCGGTTCAACGTTTGGCAAGCAGCGCTTGAACTGCTCTTTGATTTGGAAAACCGAACGGAGATGTTCAAAGAGCGTTTTGAACAGAGGCGGGACAAAATTTGTGAAAGCCTTAATTTCTTATAGTTTAAAGGCAATTTTCAATGGGTAAGTCACCTCACCTCGTATGATGGAAGATTGAAGAATCGAGGAGATGAATCGACCTCATTTCTTTTCTATTTCTTTTCGTCCCTATCTATCACATTTAGAAAAATATGTGAAGTAATAAGATAATTAGTATTTTTTTTTTAATGAATTTGATTTACTCAGCACAACTCTCTTCCTCCTATCACGCAAAATGCAAACGTCTTTTGCTCATCACACAACTTTCTTCCTCCTATCATGGCAAAATGCAAACGTCTTTTGCGCATCACAATTTGTGAATGAACTCCACCGAAACACATATAAATCCCTATCCCTATGCATAAATAAAAAAATAAAGCAATAAATAAAAAATAAAGGAATGATTGTTTTTTTAAACCCTGCTTTGTAGATACAGTAACAACATTCTTTGAAATTTATGCAAAATTTTGAAACCTGTTTTCTGAGTAAACATTATGTTACTTATGTTTAACTAGTTCCAATCCATTCCTGAAAATAGTTATGATTTTGTTTTTCATATAGAATAAACCAAAACCATTTACTTATATAAATATTAAAAAAAAATTAATTTTTTTCTATGCAAAATTAAAATTAATATTAAAAGTTTTATAAAAAAATTTTATACAAAATTTCAAAAACCTATTTATGAGAAGCACTCCCATCTGGAACTTTAAGCTACTCCTACCCACTTTTCCAACTTTTAGAGATAACTATAATTTGTTATCGGATGCAGAAGAAACAACGCTTTAAGCTACTCCTATCCACTTTTCCCACTTTTAAAGATAACTATACTTTGTTTTCGGATGCAGAAGAACAAAGTCAGCTTACAAATTCCTATAAAACACTTAAATAAATTTATAAATCTCTTTTATAATTAACATAAAAAATTTCGTAGAATACTTGAACAGAATTTTGATACTTATTTTTATCATATTTTGAAGTACTGTGTTAACGAATTAATATTAAATTTTTAATTTTTTTTTAGGAAAAATAATTATGAAAAATTTAAAAACTAAGCATTACGATATGGATCTTTAAATTACTCCTACCCAATTTTAGAGATAACTATAATTTGTTTCTGAATGTAGAAGAAATAATGTCAGCTTACAACAAAATTTATATCAAAAATTTATGGATTTTTAAACTAATCCTACCCAATTTTAAAAGTAGCTATAATTTGTTTCTGAATGTAGAAGAAACAATGTTAGTTTACAACAAAATTCATATCAAAAATTTAGTAAAAAAAATTAAATAAAAGTTATAAATCTATTTTATAATTAAAATAAAAAATTATAAGTTATAAATCTATTTTATAATTGAAATAAAAAATCTTTAAACTATTCCTATCCAATTTTAAAAATAGCTATAATTTGTTTCTGAATATAGAAGAAACAATGTTAACTTACAACAAAATTCATATTTAAATAAAAGTTATAAATCTATTTTATAATTAAAATAAAAAAATTATAAGTTATAAATCTATTTTATAATTGAAATAAAAAATTTATAAAATGCTTAAACAAAATTTTATAACGTATTTTTATCATATTTTATTATAAGTTATCATATTTTATCCTAAGTCCGGTGTTACGGATACTTGAACCAATCCTTAAAGATACTTGAACAACCCATTCTTAAACATACTTGAACCAATTAATATCAAAATTTTTATAAAGAAAAATTATGTGCAAAATTTAAAAACCCATTTAGAAGAAACGTTAGCTTACAAAGTTCTTATCAGAAATTTAGTAAAAAGTTTAAATAAAATTTATAAATCTATTTTATAATTAATATTACAAAATTTGCAAAATACTTGAACAAAATTTGAAAACCTATTTTTAACATATTTGATCAGAATTACTGTGTTACGATACTTATACCAATTCTTAGGATAGTTACTATTTTTTTTCGTATGTGAAAAAACGGATTCTATTTATAAAATTGTTCAGAAAGACCAAATTTCACAAAAGAAAATTGTTCAGAAAGACCAAATTTCACAAAAGATTGGTCAACATTTTCACGAAGAACAAATTCCAACCAATCATTCCCTTCAATTTATCAATTCAATATAACAAATTCTATCCTGACAAAATTTCAGAATCAATTTTATCACTAAGCGAATGTAACAGATTTAAACTAGAAAGATGGAAATGATTTGCCTCTGGATAGATTAAATCGTACCAGCCTGTAAACTTATAATGACAGATCTCATATAAAAACAAATCTCAACAGAGATGAAAAAATAAATAAGGTTTTCTTTATGGTAACAGAGATGAAAAAATAAATAAGGTTTTCTTTATGGTAACAGAGATGAAAAAATAAATAAGGTTTTCTTTATGTTAACAGAAAGTGATAAGTAATAAAATTTTCATGAATTCTGATACAAATTTTCAAATTAGCAGAGATCAAATTAGCAGTAATGTAAGAAACTCACCTCCATAAAGTTTGAAGATCCGCTTTAATCATGAACTTTGGCATATCCCCAATCCTCGTGCGCGATAACTCTTATGAAACTTTTCTGAAAACCATGCTAATGATATGTGTAATCCTATACAGTACTGCACCCATCAGTTCCCTGTCAAACAAAACCTATAATTCCAATCACTTTGAAATCCAATCCGACAAAATATACAGTTCATTTTTCACTAACATGCATTAATCTAATCAAATCAAATCGACTCGTTCTCCTACTTATATCAAAATCTATCCAATAAATTATCTCAAACTACTCATAGCAAGGGAATGATTTATCTTACCTTGGCATAATGTAGATTGAGAGCACTCTCGTTGATTTTTTTCCTGGTCATGTGATGATCTTGCATGCGAAACTCACAAGGTAGCCCAAAAAAATGAAAAACAAAATGCGGTGCACCGCAAAAACACAGAAATAGGCAAGAAACAAAAACTAACAGATCTTGTAAGAAAAATACAAGAAAGAAACATGAAGAATGAAAAAAATAACAGAGTATATATGAAAGCAAATAAAATAAAATTGTTGCGGAGAGGCTAGCGCATGAAAATAATGAAATCGATCCGAGATTGGTATGATTAAATATTGATGGAAGCCCAGTTTAAATCCATCGAGCTGAATGACCGTTGGAGCATGGAGAGGTAAATTGAAATGGAGCGGTTGCTTTTCCCTTTCTTATGAACTGAAATGTGGTGGTGCTTTTTTAGAAGTGATGCAAAATCGTGATCCTCCACTACATCGCATCATCATCGTTTTCCTGAATGAATGATGAGCATCTTTGCCACGTACAGGCTAACCTCACTTGAATTAAATTATAATGATGATTAATAGCTATTAAAATTGAATTATTCTTCAAGAGCATCATTGCCACGTACATGTTAACCTCACTTGAATTAAATTATAATGATGATTAATAGCTATTAAAATTGAATTATTCTTCAATTTTTCAAGGGGTTTAAACAAACTTGTCTGAAGAAGAGTAATTCAAAAATCCCAAAAAGTAAATTTTTGAATTTATTTTTCATTTAAAAAAATAAAAAATATTGTAACATTTTAAAAAATTATATTTTCAATAACCCATGATATATCTAGTCAATTCATGGTCAGTGATCTTGTAACTTCAATGTTAGTTAAGGATGGATATGAATGATGATTAAAATTTAGGATTAAAATTTACTACTTGCCTTTGACATCTTAAAACCAATTAAAACTTTAAAATCAACTTTATTTTTATTGACTTTTATCTATTCTCTAATACAATGTACCCTTCTACAACATTAAATCCTTCACATAGCTCACTTTTATATAATCCTACCACCATATTGATATATCCATTATTTTAAGTGTCACTTAATGAAAGCTTTTTGGAGAAGTTTGAAAAAATTGTCTTTATGAATGCATGTGTTATAAACATTGTTAATCTTTGTCAATATGAGAATTAGCATAGAATTCACTACCCATACTCAATGTGTTAAGATCACACTCTCTCCATAATGCCATTCAATTTGTTATCTTTGCCTCCATTTTTTGCTTTGCAAAACACCAAATCAATTAGTCATGGGTTATACATGTAAATTCTAATGCGATATGAAACTTATTAGTAGGATTGGTTGCAAATATGTGGCTAGAATGATAGTTTTGAAGAGCAAAGAATAAACATCAAGTGAACCCAAGGAATGAGGTGATCTCTCTTCTTCATGTACTCATATTTCATCTCTCTAAAGGTATATAACATGTTAGTTCATAGTTATTTTTTTCATTGGTAATGCTATATGTCTCTTTGTTATCAATGATGATGTGGTTATATCGTTGATGTCTAACATATGATTAGTATTTGAGCACATTTGATGTTGGCATCTTGACCACTTATTATGTAATTCATGGCATCCTCATTATTATAATAGGTATTTAATCAACAATCCCTCTATATTTTACATGTTTGCAAGTTCATTGTAAAGATAACACATAGTTTTAATTTGTTTCAAAAATAAGTGTGTTAATGATTTTGTTTGGGATAAAAAATTATATTATGCTTTTCTAATTTGTATGTTCTTAATTAAGTTTAGATATGAATTTATACAAAATGAACCTTTTCAACATCACAAAATCTAAAATTGGGATTTAATAGTTCATTGAAAATTGTGTTTCTATTCATTCAATTTCTAAGTCATCAAACCCTCACTTCTTTGTTCTACAAATTGATCATTCCCCTTGTCTTGATTTTAGGCATCATTACCTATCACACTCTTTCAATTTATTCTTGTTGTTTCTAGCAACATTGATTCAATGTGATGATACTTTCCATGTCAAATATTTTGAGAATGCCCCACGGGTCTCTTTCCTCGTGTCTCAAGCCAAAAATTTATGAGATGTATCATTTGCGGAATTAATGCTTGTAGCAACATTTTTGACCCTTGGGTGAGATTATTAAGAAAGCTATGGAGAATGTAACATAATTGTTGTTATCATCAAATTTATGCATTAGGGATTATATTCTAACATCCACTTTGGCATGCATTTTTACATGGTTTGAGAGATAAAGTGATTAATCAATATCATTAATAAGAATGACGTACATGGTGGTCTTGATGAATAATTCCCTTTAGCTCTGTGTTTGTATGGAACTTAAAAGCTCCAAATCATAACATCTTAGCCTAAGTAATAATAAGTGGATGCAATCGTGCTCGTTTTACATGTTCCTAGAGGCATATAAAGTAATTAGGCTCTCTTGATGTCTATTATAATGTTTTGATAGAATTATCGCCCTTCAACAAAGGCCTCAATGTTTACTACAATTTCTTCTTTTTTAATGAGATTTACAATAAACATACCAAATGTGATTGGGAGTTTAAAGGACATTAACTCCCATGGTTAAACATGATTGTCATATGCTCTAGATATGAATGAAATATATAGTCTTGAAGCATCATATGGATACACAGAGAGAATATTGTCTTCTATGGATGTCCACAAAAATATTTGGTTCTAACATTGTGTATGATGCTTTATATTGCCACTTTTAACACTTTGAAATTTCTTCGAAGAAAACACTAGTGGTTCAATTTGTAAGAAATTTCTTTATTTCTAATGTACATATAACCCATCATAAGGTCACATTTGAAATTACAAAGTATGTTTATTATTAGTTTCTTTGAAATTACTATGCATTATTTCATGGTTGGTTACTTTTAATGTGGTAAAAAATGAGAAGGGAAATATTTTTTTAGAGTAAATATTTTATAAAGTGTATACCTAGTTTATTATTGTCAATTGAAGTACGAGTACTTTTACAACTTTTCATAATGAAAGGGTTGTTTGAATATATACCCTTCAACTTGAGATTAAGTGTAGCCCTTAAAATTTGATAATTGATGACTAGTATGATTACTCTACTGCACTTATTATGATGAGGATAAACCATATCCATCCATATATGTTCACTCATGCACATATGATGAGAAGATAAATCATTACTCAAAACTTATATGGCACATAGATTGAGTTGAGAGAACACAATCATTTTGGCTATTTTGGTATAAAAATGTTTGGAATTATCATACATTTAATTTGATCATGTGATTTAGTGGTCATGATCACACTATTATGGAAAAATGGCGTAGTCAAAACATTTTATGATTTTGACCTTTTTTGTATGCTCAAAATAATGGGAAGGGAAACCATCATATTTAGTTTAAAATCTAGCAAGAATCATTTTGGATTGATGGAATTGCACATATCAATCATTCACATTGAAAAATCAGGTTGCAGTAGGGTATTCAAGGGTATGGAACCCATTTCTGCATTAAAAGTAATGATTTCAACAATCCAAAATTGATATTTCAACAACGATTTTATAGTTAGATTTGAGTGATGACAAATTGGAAAAGGTCAAAATCGTAATATGTTTAACCTTCTTCTATAAAAAGTAGAGTAGGTTTAAACTTTGGTAGGTGTAGAATCCTTCTATGTGTGGTGTTTGATCTGAGTTGGGTACCCTCTATTATCAAAGATTGGATTAACATATTTTCCACAAGGGAAGGTGCTTGACCTCCCAAATTTAATTTCCCTCCATCATCAAAGGGGCTTAATACATGTTAGACAAGCCAAATTTATTTAAATGGATTTTAATAGGGTAGTTTATCTATTATTGAATGATGGTATTCCCTCCATCATCAAAGGGGCTTAACACATGCTTGACAAGCTAAATTGTTTCACATCCTAGTGTTGGTTTCCCTCTATCTTCAAATCGGCTTAACACATATTACAATTCAAATTGGTTTATCATTTATCAAATGATGGTATTCCCTCCATCATCAAAAGGGATTAACATTGGTTTCCCTCCATCATCAAAGCAACTTAACACATGTCATGCAAGTCAAATTGATTTGAGTGGACTTTAATAGGATAATTTATCAATTATCAAATGACGGGCTTCCCTCCATTATCAAAAGGGATTAACAGATTACTAACAAGACAATTCGGTTTAAGTGGAGCTTTATATGATAGTTTATCCTTTATCAAATGCTAGTCTTCCCTACACCATCAAAGCGACTTAAGACATGTTCGACAAATGAAGGTGTTTCACCTCCTAGAGTCATGTTTCTCCCATCATCAAAAGGGCTTAACACATGTCCAATTAACCAAAATAGTTTAAGTATCCCTCAATAGGATACTTTATTCCTTATGGGTGGGTGCAAGCTAATGATGGTCTCTCATGACGTGTTGGTGGCAATGCAAACATAGAAAAACAACAATATGTTAACTATGAGGGATTATTCAAGGTACTTTACGATTAACTTGAATATGGCGTAAAACGATGAAATGTAGGAAACTAAATTAACTTTCCGAATATATAATTTTTATTTATAGAATTTGTGTTTAACTATGTGAAATTTGAGTTTTTCTAACAATTTGGTATATTATTTTCAAGAAAAATATAATGCATATGTTTCCGTTAATGCAGGTCTTGAGTACCTTATTGAATGAATTTCTTAAAAAAAATTGTAGACTTGTAGATAACACATTGTTCTAGTGCAATATATTTTTTCAAAATTTATAATATTGATTTTATATATTTTTTAAATTATGGAAGTCATTATATCCATGAAATTACAGGCCTTGCGTTAGTGCAGGGTACATGGGTCTTAAAATTATCAAACTTTTTTTATTTTAATTTTAAATTGTATATCTGAGTTTATTGTAGTGTGACATATAACTTATTTTAAAAATGGTTAATGTGATACAAATTTATAATATAAATAAAAGATGTATGTATTTTAGGATTTTGATATATGTCAAGACAAAAATATATTAAAAATAGTAAACAATATATATATATATATATATATATATATATATATATATATATATATTTGGAATCTTCATAGTTGACTCTATACGTGTCTGTAGTTTCATTGACAACAGATTTGTGTAGCCTATACAAAAGTAACGTCAAAATAGAGTTATTGAGAGGTATTCAGAAAAATGAAGGTTTTAAAGTATTTGCAGCCCAAACCACCAAGTTTATCATCCCAAACCTAAATTTAAGGCAACCAACTTAGTAAACACGTATGGTAGAGTTTTCACTCCTGCCCGAATTTAAAAATAATAATTAAAAAAAAAAATTGAAATGAAAAGAACACACACACTCTAGAAACGTGCACACACTCTAGGAACACAAACACATTCTTGAGAAGTGCACATGCTTAGCAACACATGCGCATCATGCGTTCTTGAGAAATGCATGTCCTCGAGAACCTGTGCACATTCCTGAGAAGTGCACATGCTAAGGAATTTACACATGTTCCTAAGCAGTGCACACCCTCAAGAACACATGCACATTCTTGAGAAGTGCACATCCTTAATAACACATGTGCATTCCTCAATAGAAGCATGCACATACTTTAGAATGCATGCATGTTCCTAAGAAAGAGCATGTGCATGTTTTTGTGCCTATATCCTTCAATCCTTTTTCCTTTTTCTTCAGATCAAAGGTAATGTCTAGGTTCATTCATACAAACATATACTTTGAATAATTGACTCTGTAAGAGACCTTAGAGTTAGAGTAATCCCCATCAATGGTAGACAACTAGAGCACCTAGGTAGTGATAAAGAATCACTCGTTACACAGCTTTGAAGTGACCAAAGAGCATACCAAGAACAACCTGAAATTTTTGGTCCGAGGCTCCCAACCCCCCTTATGACCCCCTTGGCACAACGAACATGGCGTGTATATCATTTTTTAAGACCCTAGGACACATACCCACTACTCAAAACCACCTAGTGGTACCAACATCCCCAACCATAGGCCTTACCAATTAAAAACACCTTGAACTCATGCATCTAAGGCCACAAAAAACACCTTGAACATACATGAAATATTGAACCAAGAACAACACCTTGAACCCGCATGCATGACCTCCCAAGTGTATCATTTACCTCTTAGTGGGAATATTGGCACCATTAGGGTTTTGGGAGAAGTAGGTATCAATATTAAGAAAGAGAGGGGGACAAAGGGAGGGACAGAGAGAGGGGAAGAGACAGAGAGGGGGAGAGAGTGGGAGGGAGGCAGAGAGACATAGAGGGAGAGGGAGAGAGAGAGGGGGGGGGATTAGTGAGGGTAGGTGATCCAGGAGGATTCTCAGGTCTAGAAAAATGCTCAAAAATAAAAGTTATCCAAAGATCTTGAAAAGTATACCATTGCGTAGTGCTCGTCGCAACGATTCCAACGTTGCAAAAAATACCTCAAACATACATCGTATGAGGAAGTTATGTCTCTTTGACATTTTGGTTGACATGGCAGTGACACGTGGTAGTACATACTGACACGTGGTAGGTTACTGGAAGTACGACAAACTGACGTGGTAGTGACACATGGTAGTATAGACTGACACATGGCAAGTGACTGGCAGTATGGCAGGCTGACGTGGTAGTACAGACTGACATGTGGCAGGTGACTGGCAGTATGGTAGGACATGTGGTAGCTGACTGGGTGTACAAATGGTGACATGGTAGGACACGTGGCAACTAACTGGGTGTACGGCTGGTGACGTGGTAGGATACGTAGAAGTTGACTGGGTGTACAACGGATGATGTGGCAGATAGGTGGCCGGATGACTGGGCAATACGACGGTGACATGGTACAATCATGGGTTGCCACGTGGCACCTTGCGGATGGCTAATGACGGTCTGTGAAAAAAAATGGCAGGGGTTGGGGTCCAACCCATGACCTCCCGGGCACCAACGCTCTCACAACATTCCATGACTTATAGACTACAAGGGCGGGGCTTGATAAGCCCTCGACACAAATTAGTTTTGTTCCACTCCAGTTCAACAGTGAACACCGAGGCGCTGGCCCGGGGGCTAGCCAGCAGGACCAGCATCCAATACTATGCAAATGGGTGTTGTAACCAATGGCTAGGGTGATCGACAGGGGCCTATCTCATCTGATCGAGGCCCTTGGTCCTATTCAACGACCATACGACCAGGGACCACGTGTAGGAGGGGGTCGAGCATTTAGCGCCCTATTGGCTAGTGCTCGACCACATGGCCAACAAGACCGATCAAAAGGGGCACACACCTATCCTGAGGGGCTAAATTGGATTTTTCAAACTGTAATGGGTTTTTTTGTTGTAGTTTTGGCCAAAATTGGGCCTTTTTTGGAGATTGTTTGGCCATCTAGAGGGGGATTTGACCCGAAAAAGAGGCCAAATCCTTGTGGGAAGTTGGGCTTCCATTATTGAGTCTAAAAACTATATAAGCCATGCCTTTTGAGATTGGTAGGGGACTTTTGTATTGCAGGGAATGTGAGAGAAGCTTGAGGTAATTGCCCATTTCTCATGTTTTGAGGGGCATTGAGTTATGTTTTGAGAGGAGATAGTTGAGAGGCATGTGTGCATCTGCACAAGTAGGTCTTGTACAACATATCAGAAGCCTATTTGCAGTATCAAAGAGAAATTGTAAAGAGAACTTGACCATTGAAGATCAATAAAGTGGTCCTCCATTTGGAAGCGGGCCCGAAGATGTAGCCACTCATTGGTGAACTCCGTTAACAAGTTCTTTGTGTCCATTTCTCTTTTTTCTTGTTGTTATCTTCTCTTATTTGCAACATGTTTAATGATGGCTAAACTCTTTTATTATTAATGAGCATCAAGTTAATGTCGCATAGTTTATAATACCTTTCATTTTTGGATCAAGTGTTTTGGTATCGGAGCTTTGGTTGTGTTGGAAGGTCTAACAAGTGCATTATTGGATGCTCACAAGATCCAAATATTGAAGAGGAGAAGGATCATTGGACAAATTCATTTCAGATATAGAACGAGTATTGAGGAAGAAAAGAATGCCGACAGAAGAAGGAACTTCTCCACGAACTAGAGAGTTCGAAAGAGCATTTATCTCCATGTCAGAAATGGTCAAAGTGTTGTATGATGATTTCTTGGAGAGAAAGAAACATGATCTAGGAGAACCTCTTACGAAAGAGAAAAATGAAGAGAAAGGAGATACTTCAAAGCCTCCTCCTTCACCACTGTTTTCTCCTTCTTCTTCAAGTTCTAATTCAAATGCTAGTTCTCATTCTACGACACATTCTACACATAAGCATACACATAGACATAAGCCTGAAATGCCTTTATTAAAGCTTGTTGTTAAGTTTGTTTACCTTTGTATGATGGGGAACTAAATGCGGAAAAGTTATACAATTGGATAAGGCAAATTGAAGTATATTGCAGGATACATAAAAACATAGATGAGGAGACTATGATCCAACTTGCTAGTCTCAAGATGGGAGGAACCACTCTTCTGTGGTGGGAAAGCAAGACAAAACAAGATCTTAAAAAGTTTGGTAAGACTCTCTCTTCATGGCTTGATTTTACATTTGCATTACGAAAGCAATTTTACCCTGTAGCTTATATGCAACAAGCTATTATGTCATGGCAGAAATTTAGGCAGTTAAAGGGACAAACTGTTCAAAGTTATACACATGAGTTTCGAAAAAGAGATTTATTGTTGGGTATACCATTGGATACTCAAGAGACATTGCTTAAGTACATAGGTGGTTTGCATAGCTATTTACGACATACCATTCTTATGTTTAATCCAACTAGTTTAGATGAGGTGTGTGTGCAAGTGACTCATCTTGAATCTAGAGGCAATAATGTAAATGTTGATTTTGTAAATCCATTTAAACCTACTGAAAGAAAAACAAAAGGAAAGGGTAAAGAGAAGTTTAAAGGGAAAAAGTCTAATACAATGAAGAAGGAAAAACCTACATGTATGCATTGTAAGAAAGAAGGCCACAATGAGGATCATGTTGGATCCTTCACCCAGAATTGAAACCATCAAAGTTCAGAAATAAAGGGAATCCAAATACTACTGCAACAACTCAAACATACTTGGGATCTGATTCCGGAGTTGAGACCAAGATCAAAGTCATGGGAATCAAAGGTAAAAATTCTGAAGCTAGTACAAGTTCTTCAGTTCAGTCTATAAAAGTTGATAATGAAGTCGATGAGATCAAAATAATAGATCTTTTTCACATAAGAGTAATTTCCAAACATACAAAAATTGATACTCTGTTTGATAATGGCTCACAAGTAAACTTAATATCAGAGACAATTGTTAAAAAGTTGGGATTAACTACTAAACCTCATAAAAAGCCATATCCATTAGGATGGATTCATAATCATAATCAGTTGCAAGTGAATAGGCAATGTGTTCTAAAGTTTGCTATCACTTCACAATTTATAGATGAGGTCGAGTTAGATGTAGTTCCACTTGATATATGTGCTATTGTACTTGGGAGTCCATATCTATTTGATAGAAAGACAATATTCTATCGTGAAGATAATAAGTATCAATAAATTAAATATGGAAAATAATATTTCGTAAGGGCTCATAAGAAGAAATTGAATATGTCACTAATCAACTTAGGGCAAATGAAGAGATTGTAAATGTCAGTAAAAGATATTTACTAATGGTCGTAAAAGAAAATGATACTAATGGATTTGATGCTTTCCAAGATTGTGATACAAAGTTGAAAGATGAATTAGTTAGAGTTGTTTTTGAATATGATGATATTTTTCAAGTTCCTAAAGGATTACCTCCTAAACGACAAGTTGAACATGAGATACAATTGCAACAGGATGTTCCTCTTCCTAACATTGGAATGTACACATTATCAGTTTTGGAAAATGCAGAGATAAATAAGCAGGTACAAGAGTTGATTGATCAAGGGGTCATCAGACCAAGTGCTTCTCCATGTGGGTCACCAATCATCCTGGTGCCAAAGAAAGATGGCACATGGTGCATGTGTGTGGACTTCCGAGCCTTGAACAAGATCACGGTGAAAAACCATTACCCTCTTCCTCGCATTGATGACTTATTAGATCAATTGAAAAATGTAGTATATTTCACTAAGTTAGACTTAAGAAGTGGTTACCATCAAATCAGAGTTGTTGAACAAGATATATGGAAAACTGCTTTTAAAATAAAACATGGATTATTTGAATGGTTAGTGATGCCATTTGGGCTTACTAATGCACCTACTACTTTTATGCGGGTAATGAATGATGTATTCAAGCCATTCATTGATGATTTTGTAATAGTCTACTTAGATGATATTCTTATTTTTAGTAGGACCAGGAAAGAGAATATCAAACATGTTAGGCAGATACTTTTAGTATTGCAGAGAGAGAAACTTTTTGTAAAGTTGTCAAAATGTGAATTTGGAAAAACATCTCTTGTATATTTGGGCTATATTGTAGGGGGTGGAGAAATTAAGATTGATCCCTCTAAAGTTGAGGTCATTGTAAATTGGCCAAGGCCTAAAAATGTAATTGAAGTAAGAAGCTTCATGGGGGAAACACATAATTGGAGGAATTTTATTGCAAACTTCTCTCTAATTGCAGCTCCTTTACATGCTTTGACGAGTGTGAAAAGGGTATTCCAGTGGGGAGGAAGCCAACAAAAGGATTTCAACACTTTGAAGGAGAATATCAGTACAAATCTTGTTCTGGCATTGCTAGATCTCCAACAGACTTTTGAAATTGAAACCGATGCAAGTGACTATGCCATGGGGGCAGTGTTGATGCAGCACATAAAGCCCATATGCTATCATTCTAAGACCTTCACTGCAATATTAATTAACTACCCAACCTATGATTAGGAATTGTATGGTTTAGTACAAAGTGTTAAAAAGTGGAAACATTACTTAATGAGAAAGGAAACAATAATACACACTGATCACCAACCATTAGAGTATCTACAATCACAAACTAAGCTACAACAATCAAGGCATTTTAGATGGATGGGGTTCTTATAACAGTTTCATTTGGTCATCAGATATAAGAAAGGCATTCATAATAAAGTTGCTGATATGTTATCAAGACCTTCTAGTACAATTTCTACAATCCTTAAGCACAATTCAATTACTCATGAAAGTTACATTGAACAATGTGTTGAGGACAAAGATTTTAAAGAAGTCTATGCAACTTTAAGTCATGGTAAAAGAGAAGAAGAATTGAATTATCATATTAAAGACAAACTTGTGTATCATCTAGGAAAGTTATGTATTCCAGAAAGTGAAAGAGTCCATGTAATCAGGGAGGCACATACTTCTCTTATAGCATGACATTTTGGTGTAGAAAAAATAGTTTCTCAGTTACAAAGGTTTTGTTATTGGTCTCAAATGCATGAAACAATGTCCAAGTATGTTAAAGGGTGTACTATGTGTGCAATAAGAAAACCAAGTAATAGAAAGTTAGGATTGTACACTCCACTTCCTATTCCTTCTAGACCATGGGAAAGTGTATCTATGGATTTTGTGGGGGGATTTCCGATGTCCATGAAAGGCCATGATTACTTGTATGTAGTTTTGGATAGGTTCAACAAAATGTGTGTTATAATTCCTTGTAAAAAGAAAGTCACAACTGAACAAACATCGCAAATGTTCTTTGAAAATGTATGGGTTCATTTTGGGTTACCTACTTCTATTGTATCTGATCTAGACTCCAGGTTCATGGGGAAATTTTGGTCAATCTTGTGGGAACTTATGGACACCAGACTAAATAAGAGCACATCATTTCATCCATAGACGGACATGCAGAAATAGGTAGTGAACATAAAAGTAGTGCATCTGCTTCATGCATATTGCAACAAACATCCTAAGCTTTGGGATGAACATTTGTGTTATGTGAAACATGCGTATAATCAAGCCAAACATTCTTCTACTCAGAGATCTCCATTTGAAACATGTTTGGTATACTTGCCAAAATATCCTTTGGATTTTGTCTTTGGGAAGGACATTGCAGTAGACAGACACAATGATGTGGACAAGGCTACCAAGTTCATTGAATGGATCTAGTTGATTCATCGGGCAGTATAGGAATAGTTGGAGAAGAGCCAAACCAAATACAAAGCAAGACATGACATGAATCGAGTTGATCATCAGTTCAAAGTGGGAGATCAATTATGGTTATACATCAACAAAGAATGATTGCAAGGAGAAGGTAAAAGGCTAAAACCAATTCGATATGGTCCTTTTAAAATTTTAGACAAAATTGGTTTAATGCTTTCCGGTTATAATTGCCTCCATACATGCAAATTTATTCAGTTGTAAATGTGGAAAAATTGAGATTGTATGAGCCTCCTATGATCGAGGATTAAGGAGAGAGTGTTCATATTACTTCCATAGAAGAATTTTCTCATGAGTACATGAATGAGTTGCAGGATGACACCATTTTGGACAAAAGAGTCTGTACTTCTCGCAAGGGTGATGTGGAATATCTTTGAGTAGGATTGAAGGGCACAAATACAAGTCAAACCAGGTGGATGGAGACCGAAAAAGTGAGGGCATAGTATTCTCATTTATTTACCAACTGATACCAAAATTTTGGAGGTCCAAAAGCTTCCAAGTTGGAAGGATTGATCTAGAAGGATTCTCAGGTCCAGAAAAATGCTCAAAAATCAGAGTTCTCGAAAGCTCTTGAAAAGTATACCATTGGGTAGTGCTCGTTGCAATGATTCCAAATCTGCAAAAAAGACCTCAAACGAACATCGTATGAGGAAGTTACGACCCTTTGAAGTTTTGTCTGACATGGAAGTGACATGTGGCAGTACAGATTGACACGTGGCAGGTGACTGGAAGTATGACATGCTGACGTGGAAGTGACATGTGGTAGTACATAATGATACGTGGTAGGTGAATAGAAGTATGGAAAGACACGTGGCAACTAACTGGGTGTACGATTGGTGGCATGGCATGACACGTGGCAGTTGACTAGGTGTACGACTGATGACATGGTAGAACGCATGGAAACTAACTGGGTGTACGGTGGATGATGTGGTAGACAGGTGGATGAATGACTGGGAAGTATGATGGTGATGTGGTCCAATCATGTGTCCCATGTGGCCCAATCAGATGGTGCCACATGGCACCCTACGAATGTTCAATGACGCTCTGTGCAAAAACTTGGCAGGGGCCGGGGTCAAACCCGCGACCTCCCGGGCACCAATGCTCTCACAACAATCTATGACCAACAAGCTACAAGGGAGGGGCTTGATAATCCCTCGGCACAAATTAGTTTTTTTCCTCTCCAGTTAAACGGTGAACACCAGGGGATAACCCGCAGGACCAACTTCCAATACTATGTGACCAAGTGCTGTAACCAATGACCAAGGCGGTCGACAGGGGCCTATCCCATCCGATTGGGCCCTTGGTCTTATTCAATGACCATACGGCCAGGGACCGCACACAGGACGGGGTCAAGCATTTAGTGCCCTATTGGCTAGCGCTCAACCACATGGCCAATAAGATCGACCAAAAGGGGCACACTCCTATCTTGAGGGGATAAATTGGATTTTTCAAACTGTAATGGGTTTTTTTTGTTATAGTTTTGGCCAAAATTGGGCCTTTTTTGGAGATTTTTTGGCCATCTGGAGGGGGATTTGACCCCAAAAAGAGGCCAGATCCTTGTGGTAAGTTGGGCTTCCATTATTGAGTCTGAAAAACTATATAATCCAATCCTTTTGAGCTGGGTAGGAGACTTTTGTATTGCAGGGAATGTGAGAGAAGCCTGAGGTAATTGCCCATTTCTCATGTTTTGAGAGGAGATAGTTGAGAGGCATGTGTCCATATGCACAAGGAGGTCTTGTAAAATAGATCAGAAGCCTATTTGCAACAACAAAGAGCAATTTTAGAGAGAAATTGAGCATTAAATATCAATAAAGCGGTCCTCCACTTGGAAGTGGGCCTGAAGATGTAGCCACTCATTGGTGAACTCTGTTAACAAGTTATTTGTGTCCATTTATATTTCTTCTTGCTGTGATCTTCTCTTATTTGCAGAATGTTTAATGATGGTTGAACTCTTTTATTATTAATGAGCATCAAGTTAATGTTGCATTGTTTATAATACCTTTCATTTTTGGATCAGTGGGATCAAGGGAGAGAGAGAGAGAGAGAGAGAGAGAGAGAGAGAGAGAGAGAGAGAGATGGGAATATAAAGGGA
>ML798715.1:52891-69941 GCA_009831015.1 Picea engelmannii | reverse complement strand
GGGGGATAAGGAGGGATGTAGAGAGAGAGAGATAGAGGTGGGGGATAAGGAGGGATGTAGAGAGAGAGAGAGAGCGAGCGGAGGAAGGAGGTATGGAGTGAAGGAGAGAGAGTGTGACAATGGGGAGGGAGGGAGAGAGGAAAGGAAGGAGAAATATAGGTATGGATTGAGGGAGGGATGGAGGGAGGGATTGTGATCTAGATGGTTGTCTATGACCACCCATCTATTCCACTACCTCAAAGAACAATTTTCCATTTTGGTAATTTTTTACAGTTTTTCGAGTCCCAAACTTCCAGGGCCATTTTGAGGTTGTATGTCTTCAATCAAGTATGGTTGTACCTGTGTATAAACTTGTCAGTAAGATCATTCCAATAAATTATCTTCCAAACTCCAATGCCAAGTCCCTAACCATTCAAAATTTACTTGTTTCCTATGAATCTTTAGTCGCTTCCAACACCTTTTTGAGACATGTTTTTTCTTCCCACAAAAAACACATGGGTGGAGATCAAAACAATTTAACTCAACATGTGAAACTTGGTGATATTGTTGATATAGTACAAGTTCTTTTTCCAATTGAGCATCATCAACCAAAAAATACTCAATACCTGTATTATCATCAATATCCTCAACTATAGTATCATCATCAAAATTTGTATCAACATATTGATCAACATCTTGTACATGTTCCTTGTCAAATTCTTCTTTCCTATCAGCATTAACAAAAAACTACTGCTCACAAACGTAATTGGTTTACAATAATTGGGAATATAAAAAAGGTTATCATGATCCTTTTCATATCCTAAGCCATATCTTTTTTGTTTAAACTGTAATTCTTCCCAAGGTCTAACAAATTTATCTATATTTTCAACTTGATCCTCATGTTGAACCTTCAATTTATCAACTTTTCTTTTAGTGTCATCAGTCAAGGCTACACTGAATTCATCAAATGAAAAATATTGCAACTCACAATCAATAAGCACAAGTTTGTTTTCTTGTTCCTTAAGTTTGTTTTCTTGTTCCTTGGTTTCATAATTAAATGATGTCAATTGCCCAGTCAAAAAATTTGTTTGTGTTTGAAGTAGATGTACTGATGGTTTTTCTATATGCACTAAAAACCTTCAATTAAATTTTCAACCTGGGGTAAGTAAACTTAGAGTTGTAGCACTATATGTGCCAAGGCAGAAAGGCTAGAGGTAGTATAGTCTAACTAAGGAAATAGGGTATTTAAGGGCTAATCTATTCAAGCAAAGACTATTAATAATCAAACCCTATCAATAAACTTAAACTATTTATCCGAAGTAACTTTTGAACAATGGATCGATGGATTGTTCTATGAAAGCAAATGAAAACCCTACTTTAAGCAAGTTAACTTAATCATTCCAATGAGCAAAAAAAAATATCAATTTAATATATTTAATGAGCAATAACAACAACAAAATAATCTAATTAATCTATCCAAATTCAATGAAAAACAACAAGTATGCAAATAAAAAAGAAATCAATTACCCTATTCAAACTAACCTATGGAAACTTATTCAACAAGTAAACTAATAAGCAATCAAATAACTAACCTATGGAAACTTCTGCAGCAAGTAAACTAATCAAAATTACTCAACAAGTAACTAATCAAATTAATAAGCAAGTGAACTATATTCTTAAGATAAATTTCATAATTAATTCTAATCTATAAAAGGAAATCTTAACCTATTGAATTAAAAACATCACGACAACATTCAAATATTAGTCAACAACTACTCTTTAATCTACAATAATAAGAAAACTATTCTCTAATCTACAATATCAAGAAAACTTCAAATATAGTGTTGATGATTATGTCTTCGGTGTCTTATGATATCACGATGGCATTTAACAATTAATCATAACTCAAGAGAGATAAAATCAATATTAACTTCTATAGCAAAGTGAAAGGTTTGAATCAGGCGATCTAATGAGAACTTGGCCATTATAGAAGAAACATCAACTACCTTGAAAATCCATGTGATTATTCACTTTATGCATTAATCATCAACAATATGAAAACACTATTCTATTTAATTCAATTGCATTCTTATTCTAATGTAAGCAAATTCACACTACTAGAGATTTACAACTAATAACTAAACTCAAAATAAAACTTCAAATTAAAATTGCAATCTAGATCTAGAATGGAAATTGGATGAAATAAGCTAAACTAACACTACCATTAACAATTCAAATGACAAATTGAAATATTCATAAAAACATAATTCAAATCCTATTTCTATCTCAACATATGACAAGAGAATTAATAAGAAAAATAATTGAGCAAACTAGATAAGAAAACTGAAAATTAAAATCAAAGCTAACAACTAATCATCCATCGAAACCTTGTTAAAGAAACCATTAACTCGATACTCTGCTTTAACTTCTAACTATTCTATTTCAGCATACAAAAATTATAACTATCATTTAATCATACACAGGGGTTAGTGGCTTAAGCTTAAGCTATTTCCTATTTAATTAAAAAGACATGGCATATTAATACTATCCTTCATAAGCAACCTGCAAAAGGAAACTGAAACAATTAAGCTATGAACAACAATTACACAGTAAGTAAAAATGATAAAAACACATGTACAAGAAAGTAAAGGAAATAACAATTACACTACTCAAATTCACAATCTAACTAACTAAATATTCACTTAGACCACTGGTGACCCCCCCCCAGTAGGTCGTGGCTACTCCTCAACACTGAATCACGAGCTCAAGCAACACGATTTGAACATTTTGAATTAAAAACACAGTTTTATACAAGTTTATGAAAATGTCTTGAAACAACAAAAAAAATGCTAGCTTCACAATTCTGAACTTAACTATCCTTAACTATTTGTCTGACCACTGCTTTGGTATTTATAGAGGTTACAATTTGAGAGGTCGACCACTGGAAGGGTCAACCTCCTCTAAAAACAGTAAATTACACTAAATGTGTTTTAACCACCAGTGGCTTCTAGAAACTAAGCGATCCAATCACCGCTCAACATAACAACTCAACCCAAGTTGTCAGAAGCTCAGTAGATAGAGGCCACGAGCACAAGCAAAACCCATGTCGTCGATTTGCCTATCACAGGCCGCCGATACAACAACCGCCAACTCACCCATGGTTTTAGTGCAGGATGGAGTGTCAGATGCAGTGCCGGATGGAGTACCGGATGCAGTGCCAGATGGAGTACTAGATAGAAAAACTCCATGCAATTTTTCCCTGTGACACACAAATCACGAATTAGCTTCTTGGAATCATTAAATCATGCTGAATTAAACTTGAAACCATCATAAAACATCAATCATACGTACCTAGTATAAGTTATGGCGATTTGATACAAGAATCCTTCAAAACTTCTTCAAAATAGTAAAATACACATATAATATTGGTAAAAAAGTATCTAATCATCATCATTAAATTAATCAAATCGTGAGCCCAACATGTACCTTATTGTAATGTATGCGAAAACAATCAATAACATTAGTGAGTGTTACTTTTTGCATAGGAACTGTAGATTCCAGAGTCTTGCTAATCAATGTGTGCAACATATTAAACATTTTTTCGATTCCTATCATTTTGAAGTGCTTCAAATATGCCTAATGTGAAAAATCTATGGCCTCCTTTTGAACCCCCTTATTCAATTTTAGGTGGGTTTTACAAATATATTTGAACCCCCTTATTCAATTTCAGGTAATCTTCTAGATTATGCAAAATACTTCAAAGTTATGCGTTGATTTGTTTTCAAGTTCAAATATCCTTTTGATTTCCTCCTTAAGAGCTTAATTTTTCTTCTTTATATGAGAATGTATTAGATTACTTCTTGTTCATGTACTTGTTTTTCAAGAAAGAAGCAATATAAACCAATCCACACACAAAGAAAGATCCTAAGACCCCCTTATTCAATTTCGGGCGGGTCTTGGATGATAGAAAAAAATTAAATTTTAAATATTCTTGATCCCTTATAACTTCCAACAACACCTTATAGCCCCCAAATGCACCTTATAACTCTAATTACAATTTCGCAAGTGCTCTTATGACTCCTGACAATAATAAAATCCTTATGAATCATTTTACAAGATGTTGTCCTTATAACACCTATGAAAAATGAGACCTATGACAAGCACCCGTAAAATTCCTTTACAAAAAGGAACCACCTTATGACTCCTCGAGTTATATTGCAAAACGTATGCCACCTTATCACCAATTTTACACATTGTTGAGCTTCCACGCAAATGAAATTCACCATACACTAATTACATGGACTAAAGAATCACATTAATAGTACCATCAAAATGTTTCATTTTTTATGGAATAACACCGAAATTTGGTTATCTTTGAAAAAGCCAATGACCAATTATCCACCAATAATTAAAAGAACAATATATTTAAAATATATGAGTTGGAAATATTCATCATTTTCAATTCAGCCTATTTGGTTGATATGTTTATTCTCCCCAATCTTGGCCTAAATTTCTTACATATGTTGAATGAAGGTAAATAAAGAAAGAAACATGAAATCGTGGCCTTTTGAAATCAGAAACCGTTGAGAGCAGCGCATGAGATTTTGTGGAGGACGAAACTACACAAATAGTCGCGGTAAATCACTTCTCTACAATCTATACTCCTGGATCATCTCGAGGGTGTATGTGAAATTTGCATCTTATAAGAAAACTACCATTCTTCAAATGACAACTCAACTACACCAATTTGTCATTTCCTCCACCATGCAAATGTAATAACACTTTGGACCCCCAAAAAACACATGTGAGTTAGAATTCAAACATGTAAGGGAAGCATTGTATGTCTCCCATATTCTTGGAATTTATAGTAGCATAACAATACAACAAGACTGAATCAAGCCCGTGTTCTGCATGCACACTTATGAGAGGTGCACTTGTTCTCTGGTTGGCTTGTAGTGAAAAATCCAATGCATCCATAAAAAAATAATTTTTAACGAGAATGGTAGGTGTTGTAGTCTAACATTGCATATATTAATGCTGACAAGTGCATATATATGTTTGTACAAATGTCATAGCTTGGCCAAACATAACAGGCTTCAACTCTTCAACAACTGATCGACATTTCACCGGTAAAGAACAATATGCCATGCAATATGGTACAAGAAATATTTTATAGCGAGAGTATAATCTCTTCCAATAAAAATCGCTACATGACTCCAATAAATCCAATTAACTTCTCTAGACATCTAAATTGTTGATCGCTAATTAAAAAAAAATGCAGATATCAAAAAACATATTAAATTTCACCTTTCCATATCCATGAATAAACCTTTTCTGTCCTCTACGTGGCTTCACGTTACCCTTTCTTGGGAAATAAGTTTCTTGTTATTATTTTCCTCTATTCACTCTTTCAATGGATAATGCTTTACACCGAAATAGACTAAGCTCCTCTACACATTCTCTTTTGCATGGACGAATACTCAACGTACTAAGGAACTCAACAAACAAACTTTGTCAGCAAACTAAAAACCAGGGTCCCTGCACGTTTGATTTGCTTCAATTTGTTCGGGGTCCTTGTAATGTCCCTTTCCGAGTGAGGACTCCAGAGAGGAGGGCTTAGTAGTCTAAACATCCCCTTTAGACTATATCCATGAAGAAACAAGGGGAAAATGTTCATTTGATGTCATTTCACTAGGGAAATGTTATAATTTGAAAGTGACATTAAATGACTAAATGGAAAAAGGTAATTAAGCGCTTAAGTGAATATTAAATCAGAAAACTTAGGAAAATCACTTAAGTGAAAAATCAATGAAGAATTAGGGTTTAGTGGATATAAGGAGAGGAAAAGCAACCTAATGGCTCATTATTGAGGATTTGAGAATTGAAACCAGAGCTTTGAGGAGAAACCCAGATTCAGGTGAATTTGAGGATACTTTTGGATTCTAGGAGGAAGACACTGAGGGATTGGATTTGGTGTTGAGAGACACAACCTAGTCAGTCGGGGAGACCACATAGGTTTTCCATTTCTTTCATTATAGATCTTGTAACTTCCCCAACCACCAATAGGCTGGGCAACATCACTTCTTGGATGTTTCACTTAGCTCTGATACCATTTTGTATTGTACCCGACCACTCAAGTTAGGTCATGATACCGAAAAAACACATTCTTACTAAGCTTCTGATAACCCAAAAGGTATCATACCCAGCCATAGACCTACTAGGCTATGGCACACAAAAAATCTTGCAGAACATCATACATATATAACTTAACAGACAATTACATTATGCTAATATACAGATAAATGTGAAAATAACAATAAATCTTATACATACAACATATACAGGCTAAACTCATAAATACAAAACATGTACAAATACAAATAAAGTAAATGAACAAATAAATGGTACTTATATTTTTAGAGAAGACCAACAACTGCATGCAGACCTTCCATGAACCTCCCAACAATAGACCACACTGCTCATCAGTCTCAGTAGTGGGTCACCCCCAAGCTGGGACTAAACTCCACCCGGGTAAAGGGCTTCCTAGGCTAGGCTGAGACAGTGGGATGCTACACAATCAAGCAGAAAGGATTCCCTCACAAGAGCCAACTTATACACACAACCTACAACCTCTCATTCTCCACATGCCTGTCCCACCCTAGGAAGTGTGCCCCTTCTCTGCTCAATAGTCCTTCAGCTGCCCCACTTCCCTTCCAGGGATTCAACAACAGGCCAGACAGGAATTCTGAGAGCACTATAGCTATTGTTGGGCTCTCTCTAGGAGAAATCACTTCCCCAACAACCTCTCTCACCTAGAGAGAGTTTCTCACAGGCTTGACAACCTACTTCTTCAATCCACGGGCCTAACAACCCCCCTCTTCAAACCACAGTCCTAACAACCTCCTTCTTCAGTCCAGATTCTAAGTCAATTCAAGTAAGGTGATGGAAACAATAATGCTCGGTAACATAACATATGATGGAAACAAGCCAAACTCAGTCAAGGAACCATGTGGGCTGTAACCGCCAACCACTAGGAAAAAACACAGGCTTAGGTAGTTACATGGTGCGTCGGGCTTCACATGTGATACAAAAGATAACTCGAGTGTGACTGTAGGTTCCAAAGGTGTGTTCTTGCCCAGAGGTCGATGATGGAGAATTGGTTCTATGCGTGAATCCCCTGGTGAATTGGGAAGGATGGACGACTTTCCAGAATCGTGAGGGTCATGAGGAATGCGAGCCTGGGGAGAGATTCAAGAGTGGACAACGAACCCCCCAACATGCTAGATTTCCCAGCTATAAGATGCATGCGCTCAAGTTGACACATGTCTTCCTAAAGCTGCATGAGCTCCACTTAACACTCGTTCCCTTTTCCCCAGGAACTTAGCACAACACAGATTATGTCCAACCTTAGCCTTTTGGAAAAATAATATAATATTATTCCTTTAGAGGTAAGCCCTCTATCTTAGCCCCTAATCCTAGACACTTAGACCCTTCCCTCATCCTACTTAGTGGATCTTAGTCCCCCATAAATATTTCTTCATGGTCGGTCTACACGCATCGATGTATTTATATTAATGATATGAGTATTTACATATACAAAAACAGGTTCTTTGGCCTTTAACATCTAGGATCTCTGGCCTAATCATCACATAAGCCTCCTAGCTTATAATCACTTGTCTCACCAACCTACAAAACATATTTACATTCATAATTACAACTGCGACTCGGTCTTGGGATGTTACAATCCCCTCCCCTTATTTATGCACTGTCCTCAGTGCATTATATACCATGTAGCATTCAAATTCTTTAAAAATATCCAAGCTTTAGCTATTGGAATCTTGTTATCCATCTGGTGCTCTACTTTCCAACACCAATTTTGGTATTCATACTGCAACTGGAATTCAGTTGCTCTATTCCATAGAGCTGCTTCCGGAAATAATTCATCTCACTGTTCAATTTGACACACCCTCCTTATGGCAGCTACCATGCCATAAGCATCCTTAAGTTGCCTCCTCCTTGTTGCACTCGCCCTTCCAGGATTAGGCATCCCTTCATTGCTACGTAATCCTTCAACAATCCATCTTGCCAAGGCTTTCACACACAAGGAGTGCGCTAACCTATTACCAGAACCCCACCAAGGTTCTGCAATTATAGGGCTTTAGTGTCCTCAACAATAGTTGTTCTTTCCAGCATTCCAACTTTGATCATTATTATCTCATCTGCATCACACACACGCAGTTATCATGAGAGAACATAAAATAATTCATTTAGAAATCAAATTAATTTCATAAGGAATTCAACTTTTCCCAAAATATGAAATTCTTTTTCATAATTTCTTTCATTGATGTTGCAATAATATGATGCAGTCTTCCTTATGGATTTCAACAAGAACCATGTTGAATACCATTTTTCCTGCAATGCTTCTATCTTGCATTTAGCCAACAAATTGTCAGTATTTACTGTACATCATACTCTCATTGTAATATGTACAAAAACCTTATGAAGTGTTCTGAGAATTGTCCATAACTAACAATTCAATCACAACTACAACCAATTTATTGGATAAAATGAATTATCATTATATGCCTACACATGTTCCTCATTAATATCAATAAATTCATTACTCCTTTTTCTGAACAGAAACTTTCCTGTAGTCAATGTTCATGTGACTACTTGACTTGCAAATTTCCTGTTGCAATGTCTAACAACTCCTGAAATGTTCCCAATTCCATGATTTAGCAACACTTCAGCCATTAGTATAATTATTTCCATGCAATAATATATATGCATGCACTCACAAAATGCATTTAAGTATACAATTCTATCATGTATGAGTGAAACTCTGCCACTTACTAGGCATGAGTGCAACTCTCAATGCCTATTTATCCAATGCACCTTTGCATTGATTTTCAGAATGATCCTTATCTAACTCATGTATCTCACCATCCATAAATTGGAAATTTGGCCAACGTCTTGACACATTCTCCACACACTTCCCATTGTCTTCTCAATTATTTGGATGCCTTCCTTTTCAACCCAAACACTACACCAAGAATATAATTTTGTGGTGTGCATTAGTGTTAATAAAAAGGTTGCATTCCAAGTTTTACTTAAAGGTAGGAAGCTCATTAGGTATTTGTGTGGTACACAACTTTTCTATATAGATACCTTGCCATATCCAACCATGTCCTAGTCTCATACATGACTAGATTTCCTGGCATCATTCCTATAACAAGTTCTTATCTTTTATTTATTTGGTTATTACCTCATAACCAAATTAACATAACATGCTACTATGTCAGAGTGTGCATTCAAAAGATAATAAGCTTTTATAACTATAACATGCCTCTAGCCTTTACCACACCTAGGGGTAATGTATTCCTATTAATGCACTTAAACAATACCATACTGTGTATTATAAAAATTCAATCCTTTGGTAATTATGCAACATAATTTCAAAAGAGAAATACTTACCCACATAACTACCATTAAACGAGTTTTATGCTACCTGATTAGTTGATGAAAGTAGAAGCTCTCATGCCTCTTTATCAGTCTTATAATCAACATTCCAACTTTCTGTTGCTTCCTTCCATTTGCAACAACACCATCAACAACACTTGCAAACATGCAAGCATTCTCTCTTTATAGATATCCCAACAAGCCATAACATATTTGCTGCTACAATAATTGCAACAACTTCTTTCTCCCTATATCATTTTTTTCCCTTGTTGATCCCAAAAGTCTTCAATTCTTTTGGATTCATGAATCTTCATGTGCTCTCACTGTAACCACTGTGCACAATTATTTCTGTCTTGAGCACTTTCTAGCCAAATCACTCTTGGATGCCTTTTCTTTTCCAGCCTAATGCTAAGCTAATATTAACTTTCAACTTTTATTTATTTCTTGGATCCATCTATACCAACTCATACTTGGATGAATTATAATTCCAATCATGTTTTCTTATAGAATTTGGATCTTCAACATCCATTTACTTTTCAGACTGAAATACTTCATCCCGTTCCTGCTCGAGTACTTTATTATTTGATTTTTCTTGCACTCTTCTATTCTCCTTGCCAACTAGCCTCAAACTCTTCTTGCATAGCCAATCTATAGCATACTGCAAGGATGCACATATGCCTCCTTCGCTAGCTGCATAGAATTAATTAAAAGTACTTAATACTGCTTTTAATTTATTTCATAATTTCAAATGATACCTCCAACCTCTGGGGATGTCACTCATGGCTCTATGCCACTTAAGACGGATTCTTCTCAGGAACCATCTCTTTTTCATTTAAAACCATGCACAAAACCAATTTCTTCTTCATGGTTCCTTACTAAATCTCTATAGAGATTCATTTCTTTTCGAAGTCTTTCTTGGCTTTGACATCTCCATGCTATTGTGGAAACATATTCAATACCTTTGGAATGCATAAAAAATCCTCTTCTATTCTTGATTCCCCTTGTGGAGTGTTGTCCTACATTCCCATTGGCTTGATATCTACCTCATGATTTCTTATTCCATTATCTTAGGATGTTCATGGATTTGCAACTACATATTATGCTGATATTAATTTTCAGCATCCCACTATTACTTGGATCCCTCTAATCCAACTCCTACATGACCCAATTATATTTTCAGTCATGTTCTCTGAGTAACCTTGGATAGTTAGCACCAACTTCCTTCTTGAGGTACTTGATTTAGCCTTTCCATGACTGAGCATATCAACACTTGGATTTGCTTGATGAATTATTACTTTCTCCTGTCATAACCCATATGATTTCCTTCTGACATGCACATTCAACTTCCAACATGTCACCTTTGATGACATTCATACCATGCTTCCACTGTGCATTCCAATAGCAATAATGGGGTTTCTATCTCCAAACTGTAGGACTGAACTTTGGAAATGTTGTCACTTTCTCCATGCACACATTTCGTCTTTCTTTATCAAAATACTAGAATTCTGATATATATATATATATAGGTCTTCCCCAAACCAGAGTTTTACTCGGGTTTTCCATGTTTCTTATTGGACCCAACATCTGATCCAATAAATTCTTAAAGATATCAAATGTAAAGTGAAGAGCTATCTTTGTCCTTCTTTCTTCAATTTGTAGGCATCTCTAGCATTTTTTTTTTTACTGTTTTAAATGTAATCATTACATCCGAAAACATGCATACATCAAAATTTGTTAGCTAGGACCACAATATACCATTTTGGTAACATAGGCACAATTTTTCTTTTATGGTCACCCATAATCTTCTTTCTGACTTCCTGTGATCTGAGCTGCTTAATCCTTAGTTATGGTTGAATACCTGGAATCCTCTTTCCAAGACCTTTCCCATGACTGCTTCCTTGCTCAATTTTGAGTCCTGAGAAGAAAGTTGTTGACGTAGGACCTCCCATCCTAAAACCATTCTATGAAGTATTCTATTGTAACTGCATTGTAAACCATGAAATTCGGGTGCCAAGGATCGTATTAGCTCTCAGATTCAATAACTAACAGGATAGAATATCTGCATAACCACAGTTTTAATACAGAGGAGTTGAACCTAGTTCTTCTCGTATGCCCAAAGGACCTATAACTCCAATCCATGTGATCGAGGCTATGACCTCGCTCAATTATTCAGGTGCTGACCTCCTATCGAGGATCGACATTCATGCTTGAACTGTCATGGAGATATATGATCAGGGACGATTGCAGAGTCCCAACTAGCATGACATTTATCTCCTTTCCTGAGTTCCGTAATAGAAACTACTCGCTTGTAGTGGAATCGATGCCAATCGTTGATCTTTCCGAATCTATAGATCGACAGTCTAGGAGGATGTGGAGGTTAAACCCGCACGGATGTTATTTCTTCCCCCAATCTCCACAAATTCTCTCCACTGTAGATCTTACTTGTGATGATTCGACGATCAAGACTTAATCAGATGTTGATCCGATGGTCCCCCTCTGCAACTCCCAGATCTGACGGTTGTTGTGGCTTTCTGCTGAATTCATGCTTCGATGGTCATGATCTATTCTTTCCTTATATCGATGGCTCCTGCAGCTTCTTTCACCATGGCTGTGTGAGCTACCTTAACCTTAATGGCTATCCAAAAATTGTCTTTCTTGTGAAGATGATCTTTGCACAGGTGATCTTCTTCTAGAGCTGAATTTTGTTCTCTAACTCATGCTGGATCCTCTTGTAAGGTACATAGGCCTTATTTACATATTTAGGTACAAATACTTACGATTCGAGACCCCACAAACTCCTTCTCTAAGACCCCCTTGTTTTGAAATCAATTTCTGGGCACTAGCCCTTTTCTTTGGCCCCCAATCTCATGTGACCACGGGTTGTGACCAAGCGTTAGGCTGATAGGAGCTTATTCGGAGCTTCGGGATTTTGGGGCTCCAGAACTTCAGAGGTTTCCATTTTTCCACACGTCCTAAAAATCATAGAACAATGGACTGAAAATGTGCGAAGAACGGTAAATCTACGATTCATATTCCTTTCTCGGATCTAAGGTGGATCAGAGCTTCAAGGACTTCAGATTCGATGTATTTCCCATTACAACACAATAATTCTTCCAAATGTCGAACTACTGAAATGGTCCACGTCACCTCAGGTGACATCATCACGCCGTGTCACTCTGGAACTCCAGATCTTTAGACTTTAGAAGAATTTACCTTATTACACTTCAATATACCTGAACGTTGAATTGGTAAATATAACAATCCTCAAAGCTCGACTATCAACCAATTAATGTAGTGACACATGGCATACTTAGGGTAGGTCCACGTCACCCTAGGTGATGTAATCATGCCACGTCATATCTAGTGCTTCAGGACTTCTTGTCATGTCCCCGACCATCAAACCCCTTCCGGGAAATACAACCTAACAACTGTATATTTGTTTGATCTAACGACTTCGATATGTCCTTGGCCAAATCCAATGGTCAAGCACTTCTCCCAATGATCTATGATGTAGATCCACTCCGAAACTTCAGAGCTCCGAGGATTTTTCCTCTTTTATGACAAAGAACTTCAAACAACCGTAGTGGCTAAGTTCAGAGGACTTCAGTTCTTAACCACCATGCTCCTTTTTCTACGTATGACGGCTGTGAAGGGTCTTCCTTCTCCCGAACAAATCCTACGGCTCAAATTCGATCTTGTCTTTATAAACCATGATCATTGTGGTAACCACTCCACTACTTCTCTTGAGCTTTCCATTACCACCTAGGTGTTCTCTCAATGCCCTTCTGGCACTCTGTAACTTCCATTTACTCATACACGGCCCATCCAGGTTCAGTGTTGAAACCATGGGCTCTGAACTTGAATTTTGTCCATTTCGAAAACAATTCTTTTCCAAAAATTTTGCTTCAAATTCCACTAACATGGCCCATCCAGGCTTAGTGTTGAAACCATGGCTCTGATACCATTTTGTAACGTCCCCGACCACCAACCCCTGTCGGGTAACGCTACCCAAAAAACCTTATCATTTTTTTTATCTCTGATACCATTTTGTAACATCCCCAACCACCAATAGGTTGGGAAACCTCACTTCTTGGATGTTTCACTTAGCTTTGATACCATTTTGTAACGTACCCGTCCACTCAAGCTGGGTCATAATATTGAAAAAACACATTCTTACTGAGATTTTGATAACCCAAAAGGTATCATACCCAACCATAGACCTGTTGGGATATGGAACACATAAACTCTTGCAGAACATCATACATATATAACTTAACAGACAATTACATTATGCTAATATACAAATAAATGCAGAAATAACAATAAATCCTATACGTACAACATATACATGATAAACTCAGAAATATAAAACATGTACAAATATAAAGCAAGTAAATGAACACATAAATGGTACTTATATTTTTATAGAAGACCACCAACTACGTGCATACCTTCCACGAACCTCCCAGCCACAGGCCACATTGCTCATCACTCTCAACAGTGGGTCACCCCCGAGCTGGGACTAAAATCCACCTGGGTAAAGGGATTCCTAGGCTAGGTTGAGACAATGGGATGCTACACAGTCAATTAGGAAGGATTCCCTCCAAGGATCCAACTTATACACACAAGCTACAACTTCTCATTCCCCACATGCCTGTCACCCCAGGAAGTGTGCTCCTTCTCTGCTCAAAAGTCCTTTGACTGCCCCACTTCCCTTCCAAGGCTTCAACAACAGGCCATACAGGAATTCTTAGAGCACTATAGCTGTTGTTGGGCTCCCTCCAGGAGAAATCACTTCCCCAACAACCTCTCTCACCTAGAGAGAGTTTCTCATAGTCCTGACAACCTGCTTCTTCAATCCACAGGCTTGACAACCCACATCTTCAAACCACAGGCCTGGAAACCTACTTATTCAGTCCAGCTTCTAAGTCAAATCAAGTAAGGCAATGGAAAAAACAAATCTTGGTAACAAAACATATGATGGAAACAAGTCACACTCAGTCAAGGAATTGTGTGGGTTGTAACCACCAACCTCTAGGAAACAACATGGGCTAATGTCACACACCCACTACGGTAAATAAGACTTTTCGCCCTTTTTCCTCTTTTCTTCCTTCTTTATCAGGGAACAGAATCCCCGAGTTTCTATGGGGCCTGGTGCAGACCCTACCTTCTCTTATCCTTCCCCATGTGATCGTTGGCTATGACCACTAGCCTTACCAGAAAGGCGCTTTCGACTTTCACGATTCGGGGAATCGCGATGCAAGCGTTCCCCTGTTCTCTGTCTTTCGAAGTGCCAAAACCCAAAAATAAGGGTCTAACCGATCGTCGAATTGATCAATGGCTTTGATTATATCCTGGCACTCTACCTTTCGGGGTTTCACATACTGGAAGACCAGGGGTTCATACCCTTCGGTTCCCCGGGTACTGAAACACGGAAACCCATATATCTACTAAGCTCATTTCGAGGTTTCACAAGTCGGGGTTTTGTGATATGCGAAGACAGGAGGTCTCTCATTTGAGTTTCCACGAGATGAAATTCTGAATCCTATCCACTCTTCTCAGCTCATTTCGGGGTTTCAAAAATCGGGATTTCACGATATGAGAAGACAGGAGGTCTCGCACTTGAGTTCCCAGGCGCTGAAACTCCGAAGCCTATCCACTATGCTCAGCTCATTTTGGGGTTTCACAAATCAGGATTTCGCGATATGCGAAGACAGGAGGTCTCGCACTTGAGTTTCCAGGAGCCGAAACTCTAAAGCCTATCCACTCTGCTCAACTCATTTCGGGGTTTCAAAAATCAGGATTTCGCGATATGCGAAGACATGAGGTCTCGCACTTGAGTTCCCAGGAGCCAAAACTATGAAGCCTATCCACTCTGCTCAGCTCATTTCTGGGTTTCGCAAATCGGGATTTCGTGATATGCGAAGACAGGAGGTCTTGCACTTGAGTTCCCAGGAGCCCAAACTCCAAAGCCTATCCACTCTGCTCATCTCATTTCGGGGTTTCGCAAATCGAGATTTCACGATATGCGAAGACAAGAGGTCTCGCACTTGAGTTCCCAGGAGCCGAAACTCCGAAGCCTATCCACTCTGCTCATCTCATTTCGGGGTTTCGCAAATCAGGATTTCGCGATATGCAAAGACAGGAGGTCTCACACTTGAGTTCCCAGGAGCTGAAAATTCGAAGCCTATCCACTCTGCTCAGCTCATTTCGGGGGTTCGCAAATCAAAATTTCGCCATATGTGAAGACAAGAGGTCTCGCACTTGAGTTTCCAGGAGCCGAAACTCTAAAGCCTATCCACTCTGCTCAGCTCATTTCAGGGTTTCGAAAATTGGGATTTCACGATATGTGAAGACAGGAGGTCTCGCACTTGAGTTCCCAGGGGCCGAAACTCCGAAATGTCGAAACCTGAGGGAACCATTCTCTCGGGCACAAGGCTTCCAGACTTAGACTACAAACTCCTTCAATGGGTTCTTGGGTAAATATCATTGGGCTGGGTGACCTGACAAAAAGGCCTTCTTAAATTACCAAGCTATGAACTCTGTGATAGGGGTGAGGTAAGCTCGTATGGTTTCTAAAACGGTAGTCCTTTAAAGGAACTCACTTCGGCTCTGGAAGGTAAGGGAACTTCCTGGGGGGGAGGTGCCTTTGGGAAATCAAACCAGGGCATAGTGCGAGTCAAATACATGGGACAAATCTCAAGGGAACGACTCATAATCTGAACTTATTCATTCTCTACATAAAACAATTATGGTCATATATGTATGAGTATGCATCCCTTATTTCTGTTCAAAATAATAGGCAAACATTGATATACATAAATCATTTATGAGTGTACAAACATGAGCATGTGTTCATTATATTCGATTCAAGGCACGAGATATAAACACTTATCAGAAAAACACCAGGTGTGATGCGACTACTGAGAGGGGTGCTCATTTCCACCCAACCGTAGGCTCAGATATTCCAATCGGATTTACCACTAGCCACCCCCGAGCTGGACCACAATGCTTTGAGACTCAGTCTCCTACTTCCTTCTCATCGGAAGTCGAGGACGAAGGTTACTCTCCTTCTCCTCTGCTCATGACTCACTATATTTTCCGGAGTTCTTCTGGTTCTCCTTCTGCGATTCCTATCATGCATGCTCTTCCCCCCCTTCCACACTTCTTTCCTTGCCTTTTTCCTGTGAGGTTGCATGTGGCACGAATTTCCTTGTTCGATGGTCAGGTCTGAGAGCTTCTACGGATGGGCGGTTCTCCCCCATCCCCTCATTTACTCTTGAGGAGCCTCCCCACCTACCATCCAGGCAGGTAATTCATTCAGGGGTCTGAGAGTGATCTTTGGTTTCTGAGCATGTACAAACCAGTACAATTTCGGTTCGGTGGAAGTTAATGTATCCATTCCCGGCCCCTTCCACCACCTCTCATCAGCCATCGTGGTCTCTTTCAGCACATCCCCCTCCCAAAAATCATGCGACACATATTCATGATATAATTTTCATTCATCGACCTTTTATACAAAGGTCTGTCAAATCAAACATTTACATCTTTGAGTTTGCCATAGTTTTTGGCCAATATAGTTATTTTTACAGACTGGGGGAAACAGGGTGTT
>ML798715.1:40401-51522 GCA_009831015.1 Picea engelmannii | reverse complement strand
TCCCAGGAGGTAATGCCTCCACATTTTTAAGGCGTGCACTATGGCAGCCAGTTCTAGATCATGGGTCACATAGTTGACTTCGTGCTCATTCAATTTTTGGGATTCATAGCAGACTACACTTCCTCCTTGCATAAGGACTCCTCTGAGCCCTTCCTTGCAGGCATCTGTGCACACGAGGAAGTCAGCTTTGGGATCAACGATCTTCAACACAGGTGCGTGGGTCAGTAGATGTTTTAGGGATTGAAATCTTTCTTCACATTCTTGCGTCCATGTGAATTTAGCTTCCTTCTTCTGGAGAGCAGTGATTGGACAACCAATCCTGGAGAATCCTTTTATAAATCTCCTATAGTATCCTGCTAAGCCCATAAAGGACCTGATATCTGAAACGTCCTTTGGGGTAGGCCATTCCATGATAGAACTGATCTTGTCAAGGTCTACTGCTACTCCTTCTTCCAATATGACATGGCCCAAGTAATGTATTTTCTTCTGGAAAAAGTCTCACTTTCTAAATTTGGCATAGAGCTGATGTTCTCTTAGCACTTGAAGTACAAGCCTAAGATGTCCCTCATGTTCCTCTCTATTCTTGGAATAAATTAATATATCATCAATAAAAACCAGTACAAATTTGTCTAGGAATTTGCTGAGCACATTGTTTATCAAGAACATAAAAGTGGCAGGGGAATTGGTTAATCCAAATGGTACTACCACAAAATCATAGTGACCATATCTCGACCTGAAGGAAGTTTTGTGGATGTCTTCACCCTTGATTCAGACTTGATGGTATCCAGATCTCAAGTCAATCTTTGAGAATATGGAAGCACCCATCAATTGATCGAACAAATCATCAATCATGGGTAAGGGGTACTTGTTCTTTATGGTTACCTTATTGAGTTGTCTGTAATCTACGCACAGTCGGAGGGTACCGTATTTCTTTTTCACAAACAAGACTGGTGCTCCCTAGGGAGACATGCTGGGCTGGATATAGCCTTTGTCCATCATTTCTTTCAATTGTAATTTAAGCTCAACGAGCTCGGGTGTGCTCATCTTGTAGGGTGTTCTAGACACTGGCACTGCTCCTGGTGCAAGTTCTATTGAGAAGTCAATGTCCCTTCTCAGAGGTAGACCCGGTACCTCTTCCGGAAATACATCTCTATATTCTCCTAGTATGGGATGGTCCTCGAGGCTTGGTTTGTCATTTTCAATTGATTCCAATACTTGTATCGCATATAGTGGACATCCCTTTATGCAATATTTCCTCATTTGAAGAGCTGATATTCGTCTCACCGAGACAGGTTTTTGGATCCCTTGAAGGGTTATCCTTCTTCCTCCTTCACTTACACATTCTAAGGTTTTATGGTAACAATCCAGTCTGGCTCTATATATGGCTAGCCAGTCCATACCGATCAATAGGTCATAGGACCCTAGTGGTAGTATATTAAGGGTTGCTTGGGTGGGGAATTCACCCATAGTAAATTGGCAGGCTGGTATGACCTCCACTACCTTTCTTTTGGTGCTAGTGTCTAACTATACCAACCATGGCTTGGCATGTTTATGTAGCTATAATTTACACTTATCAACAGCCTTAGGGGCTATATAACTCAAATTTGAACCAGGGTCGATTAGAATAGACACTAGATGGTTGGTGATCATACCTTCTATCTCCACCACTAAATCTTGGTGGTCAGCTTGTTTATTATCCATGGCTGCATAAATTTGTGGCATACTCCTAGCCATGTCATTGATGGTGGTAGCTTCTTGAATGTTGTAAATTCTCCGACTGTTCTGTTGTCGGTGCAGGCAGTCCCTTAGTAGATGCTCTTCTCCACAACCCCAACATTTCAAGGGTTCTTTCTTTGGGTTATCAATCCTTCCTGGGGTAGATCCATACAGTTTATTTCCACTTTGGAAGGGAAAATTCTGTTGATGTACACTTCAGGTTGGGAAGCTCATCCTTGAGTCCTTTTTATAATTTTTAAATCTTGGAGATTTAAACCTCTTTTTCTGGAATCCCGGACTATTCTTCTACTTCCAGCCTTCACGAGGTTCTGTCCGATGCCCAAGCTAATCATAACAATATCTTTCCTTTCGGATAGTGTCTTCTAGGGTCTTTGGCTCATCAAACTCAATCCTGTTCTGATAGTCCTTAGGTAGTCCGCTGATGAACCATTGCACCTTTTCCTTTTCTGCTTTTATATAGGGTATGTACCTCAACAACTTGAGGAATCTGCTGACATATTCCTCTATGGGGAGTTTCCCCAGCTTGAGTTCATAGAATTCTTTAGTTTTTTCATCGAAATACTTTTTTGACAGATACTTCTTCCTGAAGTATCTCTCAAATCGTTCCCAAGATAGGCCCTCTTCGTGAATCCCTTTTACATTCTTAAGGTCTTCCCACCAGATGGAAGCCTTTCCATTCAAGTTGAAGGTGGCCACTTGGGCCTTCAAATTTTCTAATAAGTCATGGACTTTGAAATACTTCTTTAGTCCAAGCAGCCAGGCCTCTGCTTCCTCTCCCTTCTTTATTTCACCGTCAAAATAGGGTTGTTTGACCTTCCTAAATTCTTCGAGGTTATGGCTCTTGGAATGCTTCTGCGTCTTCTATTTTCTTTGGGAATAGGAACTAGTCCTGCTAGTAGAAGATCCCTCCAAGTCGCTTGCTTGCTTTCTAGAGGGATCATCCGATGCTTGTCCCTTATCCTTGGGGTGGAATTTTCTCGAGGTTCTCTTCCCAGTGTGGCCACTTAAAAGACCACGTTTCTGTATCTCAGGTGGACTTCGACTTTTCTTTGTCTGTCATCGGTCTGCGTGACTGGTGTCAGGTTCATGCTGCAATTGTCTTTGTATGTTGGATAAACTCTGCAGTAAGACTGCATTGATTTTCATTTGCTTCTCTTGCTCTTTTATCATCCTCTCGTTGTCAGCCTTATAGCTCTGTAGTTCGACAATGAGGCTCCTCACAGTATCAACTAGATCTGGAGGGGTCCCTACCACCCTCCTTTCGTCAGACTCTTCATCTCTATTGTGGGACCCATCCCCCACTTCATGGTGAGTCACCATTCTATGCGTATGCAGTTTCCCGTGGTTGATCTCTCACTCGTGTGCAAAAGAAAAACACTTGTTGTTAGTCAATATTTATATTCATTCATAACCAGTACATAATTCATATTTTTCACATGCACACCCACAATAGGAGTTTTCATTCTTAACTTCGACTTGTGATTAAGGGGGTTAAGATAGAGGGTTAGTCTTGTTAAGAGTACTTCAAATGGAGTCTTTTGCGCAATCCATTCATGATCCCAAGTAGGCCAAGTGTTGTAACCATGCTCTGATACCAATTTGTCACACACCCACTACGGTAACTAAGACTTTTCGCCCATTTTCCTCTTTTCTTCCTTCTTTATCGGGGAACAGAATCCTCGAATTTCTATGGGGCATGGTGCAGACCCTACCTTCTCTTATCCTTCCCCATGTGATCATTGGATATGACCACTAGCCTTACCAGAAAGGCGCTTTCGACTTTCGCGATTCGGGGAATCGCGATGCAAGCGTTCCCCTGTTCTCTGTCTTTCGAAGTGCCGAAACCCAAAAAGAAGTGTCTAACCGATCGTCGAATTGATCAATGGCTCAGATTATATCCTGGCACTCTACCTTTCAGGGTTTTGCATATTGGAAGATGAGGGGTTCATACCCTTCGGTTCCTCGGGTATCGAAACACTGAATCCCATATATCTACTAAGCTCATTTCGGGGTTTCGCAAGTCGGGGTTTCGTGATATGAGAAGACAGGAGGTCTCACATTTGAGTTTCCAGGAGTCGAAACTCCGAAGCCTATCCACTCTGCTCAACTCGTTTCGGCGTTTCACAAATCAGGATTTCGCGATATGCGAAGACAGGAGGTCTCGCACTTGAGTTCCCAGGAGCCGAAACTTCGAAGCCTATCCACTCTGCTCAGCTCATTTCGGGGTTTCGCAAATCGGGACTTCACGATATGCGAAGACAAGAGGTCTCACACTTGAGTTTCCAGGAGCCGAAACTCTGAAGCCTATCCACTCTGCTCAGCTCATTTCAGGGTTTCGCGATATGCGAAGACATGGAGTATCTCACTTGAGTTCCTAGGAGCTGAAATTCCAAAGCCTATCCACTCTTCTCAGCTCATTTCTGGGTTTCGCAAATCAGGATTTCACGATATGCGAAGACAGGAGGTCTCGCACTTGAGTTCCCAGGAGCCGAAACTCTGAAGCCTATCCACTCTGCTTAGCTCATTTTGGGGTTTCACAAATTGGGATTTCACGATATGTGAAGACAGGAGGTCTCACACTTGAGTTCCCAGGAGCTGAAACTACAAAGCCTATCCACTATGCTTAGCTCATTTTGGGGTTTCACAAATCGGGATTTCACGATATGCGAAGACAGGAGGTCTCGGACTTGAGTTCTCAGGAGCCGTAACTCCGAAGCCTATCCACTCTGCTAAGCTCATTTCGGGGTTTCACAAATCAGGATTTCATGATATGCGAAGACAGGAGGTCTCACAGTTGAGTTCCCAGGGGCCGAAACTCTGAAACATCGAAACCTGAGGGAACCATTCTCTCGGGTACAAGGCTTCCTGACTTAGACTACAAATTCCTTCAACGGGTTCTTGGGTAAATATCCCCGGGTTGGGTGACCTGACAAAAAGGCCTTCTTAAATTACCAAGCTATGAACTCTGTGATAGGGGTGAGGTAAGCTCGTATGGTTTCTAAAATGGTAGTCCTTTAAAGGAACTCACTCTGGCTCTGGAAGGTGGGGGAACTTCTCATGGGGGAGTTGCCTTTGGGAAATCAAACCAGGGCATAGCGCGAGTCAAATACATGGGACAAATCTCAAGGGAACGACTCATAATCTGAACTTATTCATTCTCTACATAAAACGATTATGGTCATATATGTATGAGTATGCATCCCTTATTTCTGGTCAAAACAACAGGCAAACACTGATATACAAAAATCATTTATGAGTGTACAAACATGAGCATGTGTTCATTATATTCGATTCAAGACACGAGATATAAACACATATTAGAAAAACACCAGGTGTGACGCGACTGCTAAGAGGGGTGCTCATTTCCACCCAATCGTAGGATCAGTGATTCTAGTCGGATTTACCACTAGCCACCCCCGAGATGGACCACGATGCTTTGAGACTCAGTCTCCTACTTCCCGCTCATCGGAAGTCGAGGATGAAGGTTACTCTCCTTCTCCTCTGCTCATGACTCACTGTATTTTCTGGAGTTCTTTTGGTTCTCCTTCCATGATTCCTGTCACGCGCACTCTTCCCCCCCTTCCACACTTCTTTCCTTGCCTTTTTCTCATGAGGTTGCATGTGGCATGAATTTTCCTATCCGATGGTCAGGTCTGAGAGCTTCTACGGATGGGAGGTTCACCCCCATCCCCTAATTTACTCTTGAGGATCCTCCCCACCTACCATCCGGGCGGTTAATTCATTCAGGGGTCTTAGCGTGAGCTTTGGTTTCCGATCATGTACAAACCAGTACGGTTTTGGTTCGGTGGAAGTTAGCACAACCATTCCTAGCCCCTTCCACCACCTCTCATCAACCATCATGGTCTCTTTCAGCACATCCCCCTCCCAGCAATCATGCGACACATATTCATGATATAATTTTCATTCATCGACCTTTTATATAAAGGTCTGTCAAATGAAACATTTACATCTTTGAGTTTGCCATAGTTTTTGGCCAATATAGTTATTTTTACAGACTGGGGGAAACAGGGTGTTAGAACTAAGGTAGTTATAGGGTGCACTGGGATTCATAGGTGATACACATGATAGCTCGAGTGTGATTGTAGGTTCCCAAGGTACATGCTTGCCCAGAGGTCGATGATGGAGAACTGGTTCTATGAGTTAATCCCCTGGTTAATTGGAAAGGATGGCCGACTTGATAGAATCATGAGGGTCATGAGGAATGCGAGCCTAGGGAGATACACGAGAGTGGAAAATGAACCCCCTAATGAGCTGTCTTTCCCAACTATAAGTTGCATGCGCTCAGGTTGACACATGTATTCCTGAAGTTGCATGAGCTCCACTTAACACTCGTTCCCTTTTCCCCAGGAACTTAGCACAACATGGATTATGTCCAACCTTAGCCTTTTGGAAAAATAATATAATATTATTCCTTTAGAGGTAATCCCTCTAGCTTATCCCCTAATCCTAGACACTTAGCCCCTTCCCTCACCCTACCTAGTAGAGCTTAGTCCCCCATAAATATTTCTTCATGGTCGGTCTACACTCGTCGATGTATTTATATTAATGACATGAGTATTTACATATACAAAAACAGGCTCTTTGGCCTTTATCATCTAGGCTGTTCGGCCTAATCATCACATAAGCCTCCTAGCTTATAATCACTTGGCTCACCATCCTACAAAACATATCTACATTCACAATTACAAATGGGGCTCGGTCTTGGGATGTTACATATCTACAGTTAGATTGAGCATGGAGATAAGAGATCCAACTCCAGCAGTCAAATTCCAACGTGAGTTCTAGAGGAGGCATAAAAGGTATAGTGGGTCTCTCTTCCCGAGGAGGCATAGCGAATGTAAACCCTTAGAACCCATTTGAGATAAAGGGAAGGCACTTCATTTGATCCATCCAACACATTTTCTTAGCCTTCTATCCATCAGGGAATCACATTCAGTCAGTGGAGTTGCAATGTGTTTGACAGACAAAGGAGAGATCACAAATTCTTTGATCTACTCATCCAGAGGGATAGCAAGATAGATTCCTTCTAATCCATTGGAGAGGGAGGCATGCCACTCTATTTGAGACAAGTTCCATCATATTCTGACAATGGAATATTCTTGGGTGACTCTTTTAGTGTTAGCCAACATGAGGGTATTCCCAGGAGTTGGACATATTACTTATGGTAGTGACAGAGATATATAGGAGCCTAGCATCAACAGATCCATCTAGGGAGAGTATTCTAGGGAAGAAGGTGACTTCATTGGGATATATCTCATCAAATTCGAAGGATTCTTTCTCATGCATGCATCAAATTCATCTTCTGGCAGCAGATCCAACACTGTATGCAGTAGTAAACCCACACATGTCATAGACCGGGCTTACATGCCAATGATCTAGCAACACATGTTAGTTCTAGGTATTGTTCCATGATTTTACTAGTATTCCAGTACATATCTAGTCATTTGAAGGTCTAATTGAAGGTTGGTTTGGTTATTTTTACATGCATGCAGTCTGTGTGTGAAGTTTTGTACATGCATGTCATTATTGTAATTTCTTGACTATTCAATATATCTTAAACAAATTGTTCCACCTGAAACTACATGAAAAATCACCACGCATGTTAAATTCAAGTTATCAAATGCAATCAGAAACTTAAATAACCCATTCAACGACCCAAAGAGTATCATATCTATGAAAAACAGGGTTAGTAGAGAGTTAATATCCATATCTGTGGATTTGGGATATTACAAGTGGTATCAGAGTTTTAGTATTTCCAGCCTGTGACTAAATTTTCCATGAGCTCAGTAGATAACCCAAGGGTCCGTGAGCATATAGGTGACAAATTTGTCACTTACAATAGGCATATAGAGAGGAGAGGACCAATATTATATTATCCCTCATTTCCTCAGTTCAAAGGACAAGGAAGAGGCACAACGAGAAGCATAAAGAAGGACAGAGCACGAGGCATAGCTTGAGGCAGAGAGGAGGATCTGAGACATATATGAAAGGCCAGAAGGTAGTGGAAAAACACCCATGGATCCATAAGTGACCTTCATGCAAGTTCTTAACAATTTGGTGATTAGTGGGCAGGCCATGACTCAGTCTTTGGCAGATATGGAAGATAGATTGGCTAGAGGGAAAATTCCTGGAGAAAATGTCCTCCATGCAACACAGGGGAACTCAGGGGTAGGTAGTATACCCCATTCACCTATTCACACCTACACATCATCGAGTAGGATTCCCAAGCCACTATTCCCTATATTTCAGAGGAAAATTCCAGCAGCAACACAATAGTCAATAACACAGAGACCGACAACACAGGAAGAGGATATTGCTGATCATAGGAGAGGGTATGCAACCCTAGGGCTAGAGTTCCATAATGACATGAATTTAGTAGAGTATTGTGGATTTAGACTCAGGAACCATCCTAGAGATCCTCAGAGGGGAGGACAACAACAACAACAGGGGCATAACATGGAGTTCATTCAGAAAGTGGGGAAACTCACTATACCCTCTTTCAATGGATCATCTAGATGTACTGCCAAGGCTTGGGTACAAAAACTCGACACGTACTAGAAGCTCAACCATATGACATAAATTGAAACCATCAGTTTCACTACTTTTCATTTGGGGGGAGAGGCCTATGAATGGTGGCACCATGGAATGGTGATGTTGGGTCACAATCACATCACCTCATACAGGGAGTTCACAGAGAGACTTATGGACATGTTTGACAGGAGGGATCCAAATATCCACTTCAAGGACTTAGCCTAGTTGAGACAAACTGGTACAACTGATGCATTTATCCCAGATTTTTAGAGAATATCCATGACAATGATAGGAATTTTAGAGCCTAGACTGATCATGCTTTTCATAGAGGGTCTCACATAACCCATAAGAGGATGGGTGAAGGCCTACATGCCTCACACACAACAGGATTCCATCCTACACACTAGAGATCTAGCAGAATCAGTGCAAAAAACGAAATTTTTTTCCAAACCCTTCATGCCACATAAGTATTGGGATAGGAAACCATACCAGAGAGAGTGGGAGGGTAAGGAGAAGTTGTATGATGATACGAGGCATGATATTATAAGGAAGAAGCTATGCTTCAACTGTAGAGATCCATGGGTCCCCGACCACAGGTGCATGGACAAGGGGAAAATCCACTACATTGAGGTTGTAGTAGACAATGATGAGGATGAATAGGGTAGTCGAGCACATGACAGTGAGTCCACTAGCTCAAAGGAGGATAAGCCTCCAAGGAGACCACTGACACCGGTAGGGGCACAACCACTAGTAGAGACACAACATCACGAGAAGGCTAAGAGTCGAGCACTAGTGAAGGGAGGAGTCATAGAGACCCTTTATGGATTCTGTAGGTATGACACACTCAGGATCAAAGGGGATATTCAGAGACAATGCACCATTTCCTTGATAGATGGTGGGGAAACCCACAATTTCATTGATGCTACAGTGGTAGCTAAGAGAGAACCACAAACTGATGAGTTTGAGGGTTTTTATGTTGTAGTAGTTGATGGTCACATGATAGAGTTTTTGGATCGAGTTCTAGACTTAGAGGTACATTTGAGAAACTACACAATGAAGGTACATTCTATGTGGTTGACCTTTCTGAAACATATGTGGTATTGGGAGTCCAATGGTTATTCACCTTGGGCAAGATTTATACCAATTACCAAACACTTGAGATGGGATTCAGAGACATTGAGGGGAAGAATATTGTACTGAGGGGCATGTCGACAGGGGCACCCAGGACAGTGTCAACAAAGAGGATGGAGATGATATTCATACATGGGGGAGTAGCATATGCAACAAAGTGTGTGATAACCACTCAGAGGGATTCAAACGATTTCCAATAGTATTAGGCATAGATCAGGGATTTATTGAGTCAGCATGAGTAGGTTTTGTTGGACACACCTACCACACTTAGAGGGGGGGGTGAATGAGTGTGGGGATATTTTTCCCAAAACTTCCCTCTTACACAAAACTCATTAGTTAGCATTCGACATTTACTCATTACTCATTGTTGTCATTAATAATTAGTTAGATGTGAATACATATCATCAATATATCATCAATATATCATCAACAAATCATCTCCACAAGGAACACAAGGAACACAAGATGTATGTACAATTTTCTTTTTTATTATGGACTTCAATCCGAGGGTTTTTCAACAACAACTGAATAGAGTACAAATCTACAAGAGCACCAGCTCTGTATGCAAGACTCATCTTACATTCTCTTCACCAACTGAGATGAGACAACAATCCTCAACAGATATCAATCTGTACCATAAACAAGAGCATCAACCATGCACCAACCTGTGCCAAACAACCTGTAATCAACCTGTACCATAAACAAGTGCATCCAACCATGTACCAAGTATAAAACAATCATGTGTAAACTACTCATCAACAATGACTCATCAATATGTACCAAAATCATCAACTATAAACCTCATGTATGTGCCAACTCATCAACTGCTTGTCTCAACCATGACTAGTTTTGGATTAGTCAACATCCCTAACTTGAAATAATCATAACGTTGTCCCTGTACTGAATAAATATCTGAAACTGATACACAACGTTCTTCAGTGGTTTTTATGCAATTCCTCCAAGTGGCACTACTTTTAACCTCTTAGAAAAGGATGTATAGCAAAAATGACATACCTTGCTGAATTCTGAATTATTCTAGAGAGCGACCTTGTAGAGTGTGCTCCGCACAGAATATTTGTTGAATAGATCTAAAACTATTAAAAAGAATACTATAGATTGTAATATAACCAACACAATTAGTCTCACTTAATTTGGATATGTTATGAAGAAGTTATGACGTTTTTACCCGAAACACCTGATTTTGACTAGTTTCAGGACTAGCCACAAACCCTATTTTCCACGGAGTGTAACTCCCAAAATAAAATAACCCACAAGTTGAATTTTTAACCACAGATACTTGGATATGTTTTCTAACTTTAATATCAATTTAAATATCTGAATCATTATATAAAAGAAGTTATAGCGAAAATGGTGAGATGACCTGTAAATAATATACCTTAGAAAGCACCATCAAAAGAATTTATCCTTCCTTGCATTTCGGCCTTCTTTTCTTCACTTTCCTCATAATTTAAGCTTAGATATCCTTTTTTACCTCATTCACCTATAGATATTCAATATTCTCAAGTGTTCCACACCAAAAATGCTCAAGAAACTCTCACAAGAAGCTCTCCATCGATACTCCAAAATATATTCCCACAAGAAGCTCTCCATTGATCCACAAAAAGGATGATCTACAAGAGACCATTGCTATCTTATTTATACTTTCATCCTTTAGGTCACTTAACCCATTTTTAGGTCACT